>VDFB02261773.1:68529-116791 GCA_007258455.2 Sequoia sempervirens | reverse complement strand
TTGAAACTTGGAAAGTTTAGGGACACTAACACATCATGCAGATGTTTGTGTGGTGCGATCATCCTACTCAAAACTTTACAAGAAATGAGGTATCCAAATTGTTAATGATTCATCGCTGTCCCCTATGAATTTGGAATTTTGAAATTCTGACTCAATAGGTTTTTTCATTAATATGGTGCAGTGCCATAAATGCAAAAAGCTAAATGCACAAGTGTGAAATTTCCACGGGGTGGAATTTTATGACATTGCTTTTTTCCCCCACTTTAGTGAGCTGAATTTTTAGAGAAAAATCAGCTACACTAAAATAGTTGAGAAGACATAAATACAAATTTGTGTTGGGAAATTAATTGTTAGTGTTCACATATTGTGAGTTGTTAACACAACTCATGTAGCTATTTGTGATAATTTGTTGAGATTGTTTGTTTGTTGAGTTGTTAAAAAAACTCTAATAATTAGTGAGTTGTTTCTAGTGTAGGAACTAAAACTCCTATAAGTATGTAATCCATTAATTGTATGACATAGAGAGTGAAGCACCATAATATTCATGTTAAATTTTATGTAGCTTTTGTGTCTCTCCCCATATTTATTATATGGTAAAAGAGCATGTATTAAAAGATATTGGGGGATTGATTTTTCTATTGACCAAACCATATCTTTAGCTCGACGTATTTCCTTCTACTCATTTATGGTTGGAGCTACATTCATTGATAAATGACATAATCTACAATTCATAGGGACCCTATTGGGTGTGATCTACAATAGTGGCACGATCTATGGTGGTTGACAAACTTGTGTATTTCTTTGGATTGGCCTCTATCTTGTTTGGCACCTAAAACCTGGGAGAATTTGATTGAGTTTGGAGGAAGAATCTGAGTATTTGTGTGAGTTGTGCAATTTGCATGCTTGGAGGTCTGAGAAGCTTGACCTAGACTTTAAGGCACCAAACCAATCATGTGTCAATGATAAAAAAACTAACAAAATATGGTGTGTTTTTTTATTTCCATCAATTTCATTTAAAGCTCTTGGCATCCATCGTGGGGCTTGAACCCATGACCACAATGTTCCATTCCCATTTTGCACCAAAATGGCTAAAGTCAAGGGAAAATTTCAGTGGCAATGGTAGTTGCCTATGTTGTTCGAGATCGAGTGGTAGTGATTGGTAATAAACATTGTGTTCTTATGGAGTGTAATGTGAAACATTTTATAGTATGGGTATTTTAGATTTGTGATATGTATGTTTCTTTCTCTATAACTTCCTTGATGTATAAGCATAGTGGCAAAAAAAAGCACCAGAGTGAGTCAGTTCATGGATCTTGAAAGGTTTTGTGGGAGGATCCAAAAAACCACACGAGGTGGATAGTTGATGGGTTTTTGTTCATGTCCAGGTTTGTGGTAAACCTATGTGAAAACCATGAAAGGTTGATGGGAGTTTCCTTTCATTTTGAATCAAGATCATGACTCACAAGAGTTTGGCCTATTGCAAATGTAGGGTGTGAGTTCTTACCATATTCACACTAAGGGGGGAATGTTGGGAAATTAATTGTTAATGTTCACATATTGTGATTTGTTAACACATTTATCACATAGCTATTTGTGATAATTTTTTGATATTGTTTGTTTGTTGAGTTGTTAAAACAACTATAATAATTAGTGATTTATTCCTATAGTGTAGGAACTAAAACTCTTATAAGTATGTAATCCATTAATCATATGATATAGAGAGTGAAGCATTCTAATATTCATGTTAAATTTTCTACAACTTCTGTGTCTCTCCCCAAATTTCTTATAATTTGAAATTTTGAAAATTTTACATATTTTCCAAAAAGGATATTGTAGAGGCCATAGAGTTTGAGCGGGAAGATATTGGTAATTCCCCCACCATTCAAGCTTGACAAGGAACTACAAAGCCTAACCTGAATTTTTAGCCTGCAAAACTCAAGATCATTTTTTGTTGTTGTGTGAAGTTGTGGTTGCATCCAAGGGGGATTCCAAGATACATGCATCATCTAAAGCTTGGAATCCATCTTTTTATTCTTTGTACATACAAATTTAGTTATCTCTAAAGGAGATGATGGGCTAGTGGAAGCTAGTCTTGATGTAATTTTCAAGGTAGTAGCCTTAAGGAGAGGTCATTATCAGTAGGGTAATTTTTTGAGCTAGACATGGTGAAAGGAGTTACACACTCCAATATTGATTCTAAGAGCTTGCTAACAAATGGTGAAATAAAAGTTGGAGAGATTTGAATGATCAAAATTTTGAACAAGTGTGCCTCCCAAGCATTGGCTAGCTTTCTTCATCATTTTGAATATGAAGTTGGTATGGTCTCTATTGGGAATTACAAACAATTCAATCTCAAGAGGATAGTACAAAATTCAAGTTGAAAATCAAGCAACAACTCTAGGATATGCTATTACATAAAAAATCTCTTAGATTCAGGGACCTTGTCCTTGCTTTCGAGTAACAAGATCAATATTCTTTTAGTGGAGGTATCAATATGCTATTATAGAAAAAAAAGAGTAGTATGATATGAGAATTACCTTCTCAAACTATGTAAGGTCTACAAAATGGTTGCATGCGGACAACCTATCCATGCTTATAAAATATATCTATAAACTCTACAAGTTGAATAAAGTGTATAGTGAAGATTAAATCTCAACTATAAAAATAACTATCAAAGACAATTATTTAATTATCAAAAAATATTGGTCGTGCCCACAAAAGGATATGAAAATCATGGAAAAACCTATCCTGGGAGTTGGACACTCTAGCAGGTGATTAATATCTTTTCATGGTCGTTCATTTACTTGTCAAACCAGGGAACGTATACTTGAAATGGAGCGGCACTATAAATGCACTAATAACTAGTTTTAGTCACAACTTAACAAAAATAAATACTTGGAAAGAAATTCTACCTATGCTATAGAAAGGTAATGCAAAGTTCTCTTAACTCAACCATAATTTAACCAAAGCAGAAATCATAATAGCTATGACTGAGAAACAAACTATGAACTGGCCTTATGCTGTAGGAACAGACACAGGGATGGATTCCCAATGCTGCAGGAACAATATCAGACTGAGTTTGCATAGAAACTTCAAAGATGAAATCTAACTTATGATCAACAAAAAATGAATGGCTAACTAACTACAGATACTTACTAAGTGGGCCCCCTTAGCAAGCATCAACTAATTACACAAGTACTAAACTCAGAACTTCATCAAATTTTATTCATAAACTCAAAATGGTATAAATTGTTCTATTCATATGAAAACTAACAACAAACTCTATCTCTTGTCATACAGACTCTACTTTTATTATCATACTAACTTTTACATGATATCCTTTCTATCTCTCTATGCTTGCTCACTCGCACAAGAGGAACACTTATTTAAATCAGGTAAACAACTAACTAACTAACCCTAACAAAGAAAGATGTGGATGTAAAATGTATCCCAAAATCGAGGAACAGACTTCATAAATGATTTTATCTGTTCAACCCAATCCAAAGAGAATCTAGCACTCCACTCTTTCCAAATTAATTGTTATTTAAAATCCTTCCCAACAATTTCAGTCAAAGAGTCTTTGCTAGAGCTTCCTCGAAGTCATGCAAGAAATGGACTTTACTGCAAGGCTGAGATCATCTGCACTTGACTTGATCATACTTTCTTCAACAACCTGCGAAACACAAGGTAACAGATGCGAAAGAAAAGATGCATGGAACATACACAATATCCATTCATTAATCACATATTTAAATATATTTCATCATTCAAAAACTACATGCGTTATACCAGTCATTTGGGGAGTCAAACGGGGTAATAAATATAAACATGTAACAACCTGCGAAACACAAGGTAATAGATGCGAAAGAAAAGACGCATGGCACATACACAATATCCATTCATTAATCACATATTTAAATATATTTCATCATTCAAAAACTACATGCGTTATACCAGTCATTTGGGGAGTCAAACGGGGTAATAAATATAAACATGTAACAACCTGCGAAACACAAGGTAATAGATGCGAAAGAAAAGACGCATGGCACATACACAATATCCATTCATTAATCACATATTTAAATATATTTCATCATTCAAAAACTACATGCGTTATACCAGTCATTTGGGGAGTCAAACGGGGTAATAAATATGGTAGGCTATAGGAACATGAAAGTGTATTGCTACAGGATATCCCCCAATAAAAGGTTTCAAAAGAGTTAAACAACCATGAACAACAAAAGTGAGGGTAGGAAAAGTACACCATGATATCCAAATTATGAGCATATTTTGGGCTCATCAAATATTACAATCCATTTAATGGTAAAAATGTAAAATAAAAAACAATTAGATTGAAAATGGACATATTGCCTCTAGAAACTTGCTTTGTTCATTTGAACAAACTCTATATTATTGGTTTAGGATATATCTTTTATGACACATCATGTGATTATTCTCATTAATATCAAAACGATCTCTCACAAGGGTAGCATACAAAATGAATTTTTCACTTTCAACCATTCACCTTATTATATATAACCCTAGTATTCCTCTTTACCTCTTCACCCCTATTAACCTTAGATTCACCATTCTCGAGATCCAATGTTAAAAATAATACCATATGATAATTATTTAATTTTTTATAAATAATACCTATCTACCAGCCTATATATATACTACTTAATCTATATACCATTTGTCATTTTGTTCCTAGATGATCTATTTTGCTATTGGGTATCCCTAATTTTATGTGCTTACATGAATCATATTAGATTTAAATTATTACTTTATTGTTAAAAAAAACATATTTATGAGAATGAAATCATATTTTTACATTAAATATTTGTAATATTATTAAATTGTATTTTTTTTAATTTTTTATAGTAGTTTATTTTTTGAAAATTATTAATATAATATTGTTATATATTATAATAAGTATTTATTACAAGTTATTTATTTTTAATTATATATATATAAATTAAATTATTAGAATACTATATTAATAAAAAATAATTTTGGTTTAATAATAATTAGAGTATAAATAACTTTTTTGCAAGTTTTTTACAAATAGAATATATATTCTATTAAATTATTAGAACAATATAGTTAAAAAATTAATAATTTTTTTTTAATTTAATAATAGTTTAGATTATAAATAATTTTTTTTAGGTTTTTCCAAATGAAATATATAATCCTATTAAATTATTAGAATATTATATTTTAAAAATTAATAAAAAATTAATTTAAATTTAATAGTAATTAGAATATAATTTAATAAATTTTTTTTTAAGGAGAAACAAATTATTCCCTAAGAATATGTGACCCACTTAACTTTTCATTACAAGTTTAGAGATTTCATTATTATTTAATTACTATGAATTATTTATTATTATTTTATTGTTTTCAATTAAATGTGTGGGATTCATTAAGTTGATTATTATTGTAAATTATTATTTCAACAAATGTATATCTATATCTATATCTATATCTATATATATATATATATATATATATATATATATTTATTTATTTATTTATTTATTTATTGTCAAGTAAGTGAAATAATTCTTAATTAAACAAAATACCTCTTGAATAAGTAAAATAAAGTAATTGTAAGATAAAATCAAAAACTCTATAATAAAGCTAACATTTATTTACTTATTATACATAATTAAAAGTGGAGTAAAATGCATTCCTAAAAATCACAAAAATAATAGTTCATTTTCATTTTTTCTAAAAAATAGTTCATAACACCCCAAAAATTTTAGCCAATCATGTGCAAGAAAAATATTTTTTTTAATTTATAAAGTTAAATATTTTACATATTCACTTTAAAAAAAGTAATGTTATTAGAAGAAGATAAAATTTTTAGTTTTTAGTTGATTAAAAACAAATTATTAATAACTAATTAACAAAACTAATAAAAATAGTTATAAACTAAAGTAATTCTCAAGTAAATCTAGAAATTTTATATTGATTTAAGATATTTATAGTGTTAATTAATATTCCTATTATGCTTATTAATAAATATTAATCATTTGGCATGCAAATAGTTTTCAAAATTTCAAATCTTTGTTGGGTCATTCTAACTATTATGTCCTTGCTAATTCATTATGGTGGTAGGTTTGAACCTTTACAATGAAATTCTTGGTATTCATGCTAGTAACTTCATACTCCAAACCCTCACTAGGCCAATATGTTTGTGGACTTTGTGTCCCTACTAGATTACTAAGCTTGGAGGTTTGGACTATACATATTAATTTAGTGTGTTCATGTAGAAGATGATGTTCCTCATTTGAGATCTCTCCTAACTTAGACTAGGTTAAAAATTATCATGTTTATAGCCTATATATATATATATATATATATAAATTATCATGTTTATAGCCTATATATATATATATATATATGTATGTATGTATGTCAATATTCATACTATGTTTATTGTTAATTATTAATCATTGACATATAAATAATTCTCAAATTTAAGTTATTAGCTTTTTATTTATATTTAGGCCTTTATGACATTGTAAAATGTAACAAAATAAAATAGTTCTAAAACAAAATCTTTTTAATAAATCTATCATCTATAACTAATATTAATAATATATATTATTATATTAATTATTTCATGTGTATGGATGTCAAATTTAAGCTATGAGATTTTTATTTATATTTACTTGATCACAACATGAAACTCCTTAATACTATTATGCAATGAAAAAATTATAAATATTTTTAATCATATAAAAAATATCAATATAATCATGTTTGAAATATGTGTGTGGGTATGTGTGTATATATATAAAAGGGCATGGCAAATTCATCCTCAGCCATTCACCAACAGAAAATTCACTGCCAACAGGTTAAAACTAAATAACCATATTAAAAAGATGAAGAATCATTTCATCTGTCAACTCAAATTTAAAGGTAAAGACCAACCATTACACAAAACATAGAGAATACAAAAACTTGAAGAGCTGAAAAATGATGCCAAATGCAAATAACATGCAGTTGAAATCAAAGAATCATTGCCAACATGTTCTCAGTAATAAGGTAAATATCTTCATGCGCAAACAACAGAAATAGAGATCAAAATATACGTAGAAAAAACTTTTTCATTGTATATAAAAATACCCAGTTTGCAATGGCATCTTTATATTCCCTTGATCATAATATTTTACCTGAAATCTATATGCTCATATTTCAGGAAAAGACAAAAATAACCTTCTTTAAAGGAAGACAAGATGTGTTTTCTATACATAAAAACAGCACGAAGTAAAACATTTCTCATTCCGCTAAAGGAAAATCCCAGTGAAAACTAACTAAAACTGAAAATCAGAGAGAAAATCAGAAAGATGGTGAGCAATAACAACAACAATGGTAAAGCTCAACAATCATAGAAAGAGTCTAGTTATATACTTTTATAGGTCTTATAGGCAAAGCTGGCCTAAATGGCACTAAAATTGTAAACGATCACTGTTTGAGGGATCTTTTATTGTAACTACTCTAGTGCCATCACAAACAAATTTGGAGCAATGTTTCAATCTGCCCCTTTTCAAGTCAGACTACCGAATTACTTACCCTCTCCTCAACTGAAATGGCCCTTCTAATAGGCACAATAAAAATGAATAACAGATCAATGCAGAGGAATTATTGCAATGCATTTACAGTTGGTTAGGCCAACCTCAACTGTTCAGTCAAAATAAACAAATGATTTCCATCATTAGAAAAACTCGTAATGGATAGAAAATAATAGCAGAACCTCTGCTAATTTAAAATAAATTAGTTTACAGTATGCATGCCCCTGAAAATAAATGCTACAATTATCGCTCTCGTAAACAGATCAATAGAATACAAAATTTAGCATTTGCTGTTTGATGTTTGCCATGTCACATTTCCATGCTACCTTGGTAATTCTGAACCATGGTTGCTCATTGAGGGATCTGAACTAACCATTCCATTCTCCACTGAGCCCACGGCCTCCTTCCCCTCTGATTCTATAAGCTCAATCAAATACACTCCCCCATCAGTCAAACCAATAGCGAATTGGTTAAATTTATGTGGATGTGCAGCAATTGCAAGAGGATAGATATTGTCACTGCAGATGGGAACCAAGAAAAGTTCCATTAATTTAGGTTAGGTAGAGTTCAAGAAGTGTACTATAACATGTGCATAAATGGCACCATACCTGCTCGTGCCTGATGGCAAATATGAAGAAGGAGGGACACGGAAAATGGGCCTTAAGACATCTGCATCGAAAACACCAACTGCACCATCAAAGAAACTGGCATAGACTAGTTGGCTATCACACGAATATTGGGCACTTGAAATTGATGCAGCCATTGAATCCTGAGGTTCCCACTGCAAAAGAAAATGGCAAGTAGTCATTAGCTGTTTCTTCAAATGTTAGGCTCCAGTTTTCATTTATGAACTTAGTATAACTATAGATTGAAAATTTTAATGTCTTAAAGCAAAGCCCAACATATAATGTCTTAGCATTTATACAAGTGTAGCATCTTACGTGGCATGCCCGTTCAAATCTAGAAAGATCATAAATTGCTATTTGGTTCTCCTGCACAACTAGCAAGTGAACCTGATCTTTGTGGAACTGTATTTTGCTCACTCCAACTGGTGATGATAACCTTTCTCCATGTGAATATACAATTTTTTGTTGCTGTATTTCCCATTCATCTAGACTCCAGGCACAAAGCTGCCACCATAATATTTATCTCAATCAAAGCAGTGTTTTCACTACTTAAATGCCAGAAATGTAAACCAATTGATTAATTCTCAGGGAGCTAAAATTGTTACCAGGCCATCAGCTCCAGCTGATATCAACAGATTCAAAGATAGCGAAAATGCCAGGCTAGTGATTTTCTTTTGATGGTGTCCTTGCAACATCTTTTCGGTTTCCTGGTATATACACATGCAATGCATTATAGAACCAGGTCATAAATGAAAATAGGAAAAACTGCTAAATACTAAATGTTCCATGGTACCTCGGCCAATTCGGAATTCAAATTGCGTATAATAATTTTTGAGTTCTCCAATCCAAAAGCAACGGTATTATTATCCTTCGGATGGAGAGCAAAAGATGTTGCTGCTGGGGAAGGGGGCAACAATATTGATATAGGCTGCATTAGGGTTTGCATTATCGCATCAGGAATCTTATACCAATCACCAAGAAATCATGAATTTAGGAATGAACATCATAGGGATACAGATTTCTACCCATATCATGGTGTTCTTTAAAATGTTTTTGACATATAAAAGCAGAGTAGTTATTCATAAAGATTAAGTATAAGTAGAATCAATGGCAAATTACCATATTTTCTGGCCTAAGAAATCTTTAATAGAAAAGGAAGAACATGATTAGTGAAGCAAACTATAAAACTACAACGAAACATATTCATTCTAAATGAACATTATCAATTATCACCTTCAATGTATCCAGTTCGAGTAAGAACACCACTCCACCAGAAGTGGATAATACGTATTTGTCATTTTTTGACAAAACCATGCATGAGATCTGTTTTTCTGGATCCTTGTAAATTGAATCATGCGTGGTTGGTTGATTAGCTGACTTGAAGAACTCAGGTGGAATGGTAGTTGTTGCCTGAAAATAAGTTCATAATACTCGGTCAGATTAAATGCATAGATTCATTTAAAATAAACTGACTTCCATTTCAAGTCCAAGTAAGTTTCCATCTAAGAATCTGCACCTTTCCAGTTGGATTCCCCTCATTGCATGTCCATATCCATCGCTTGTGGGTAGCATTGGAGTCCAAAGCTAAGACATTAGAGCCAGACTTTGTATAGAGTAATTGAACAATCTGTAGAGCACAGTAAGGAAAATTAGAGGTACACAAGAGAACAAGTAAATGAGATTCTGCATTTCTCCTTAATAGTTTTATCTAGCATATAGAGGATGAGAGCTTGCCTTTCCCTTTGACATATAATCTGGTAATTTGAGAGACTTAAAGTGTATTGAATATGACACCCCTGCGTTTAAATTTTTTATCTTCTTTGCATCCTCATCTTGAAGACTTTGTTTGACATCTGTTGGCCGGATGTTGTCAGCATTGTGCTGTATATGTGTAATAGTCATTGTAGTTAATTAATTATGGATTTCAAGAAACAATATTTTAGATGCTTATACATTAGTATCAAATGAACATGATGAGAATGGAGAGAACATGATATGTTATTAAAACTATTAAGCATGTAGAAACAATTACACATGACTAGCCTAAAATAGACTACCCTGCACTCCACATCACAATTTTCCCATATCCTAACACAACAGACATGAAAACAATTGACATCCAACTTAATAGAAATTTTGAAACATCAGACCGCAATCATTCAGCGTTCCATCTTCTATCGAATATCAACTCCAAAACCTCCGTGGAGTTGATTTCAAACACAAAAATCCACCCATTGCCATTGCCCAATGATTTACTGGTGTACGATACTGCCAACAAATGGACCCGACTAGACATTCATCCTGACTCTAGATTCAAGGTATATTCAGATTGTCATCACCTTTTTAAAGATAGAAGTATGCCTATTACTAAATTCACCTAGAGTTTCATCCTGACTGAACCACCCAATCCACCAACATTTTTGCCTAACGATTTTCACATTATACTACTTCTAGATTTTCGCAAAAAACTGCATTTTATGGGCTAACATTTTCAATATTTATTTATTCATACATCCAACTTAAAAAATAGCTAGAGAAGGCTTTATCTTACCTAAAAGAAAGGACTACATCTTGTAATTGTCTAATATCAAATCATAGATTACCATCGAATTTCACCAACATAAGTGTTGAACATGGTGGTCAAATTTTACGTGGACACTGTCTTATAATCTGGTTTTATATAAGCAGTTCAAAACTGCAATACACCACATAGAATCAATATAAAAGACATCGGTAAAATATGCAGACCAATTTCTACTTCTAAGTTTGAATGAGATAATATTATTTTCTCTCAAATGATGCCTGATAACCCTTTATTTAAAATAGACAAAGTCCAAACAGTACATTGTGACTCAATCTCCTAGAGCTATGAATATCTAACTACAAAATATAGCTTGATGGCTTAAATCCATTTTTAAAAATATTGTTTAAAATAAAAAATAATAAGATACTTCCATTATATATAAAAAGTATAGAATCTTAAAAACATAATCACTCTGCTTTTTAACAATCTGTTCATAGGAACATAACAATGACGTTGTACAAAAATTGGATACTCAACAAACAAATTTTATTCATTGATTTCATTGTTCCGAAGTCCAGGAGTTGTTATTATGTAATCAATCCTTATAATAACTTGTCTATATTCTGACACAGTATCATTAAATTTAAGTGATTGTACAATAATGTCCAATAATACTAAGGAGATTGGAGAGAGTGGCATTATAATAAGAAAAGAAGCAAGCAATCATGCATGATGTGGCTAGCTTCAAACAACAATTATTAACCCTATACAATTTTGCATTTCATATTCATACCAACAAGAATGGGATTAGGGTTGCCGAAATTTTGAATCTCCTTATCATCAACCGGAATATTAATTTTATATTGATCACATGTGACCTTCCATTTTCATGGTATGTTCATCAAAAACTTAAAAAAATTAGCAGACTCATTGTATTTCATGAACTGCATGACCAAGCAGAAGGGCACATAACAACGGAAGTGAAGCTACTTACCACTGATGCTGCTGAAAAAATCTTTTCTAAGCAACTTGTGGTGCTTGAAATTGGAGTAGTTTCATTTACAGAAGCAATAGGATTTACAATTGTGACCTGCATTCACATGATATTCATAACTGTTTTGTCATTTGGTGGTTGGACTTGATAAGCATATGATCTAACAAGGTAACTTTGTTACTAGTACCTCTGCAGGCACCTTTCTTCTATAGAACACTTTGTTTTTTAGTGTGTTAAGCTAATCCATTGATTGAACTATTAAACTCTAAATTATCATGTCATAGTATACTCAAAAGCTATATCAATATTTCTATTGAAAATACTATAGAAAGAAATATATGGTAGGAGAGACGACACAACAAGGGACAAAGACCAAGCAAATCATTTTGTGCAATTAGAACAATCTTGGAATGAGTATGAAGGAACTTCAAAATCTATATCATACATGGAAGACCGTTCCTTACCTCATCAGATGGACCAATACGAGAACGCTTAACAACATGTTCAGGATTAACAAATTGATAATCAATTCCAGTACTATTTGTAGCGGCTCTTCTGGTTTGTATCTGCAAACCTGTTTGAGGAATCAGCCATTAAAACATTTCAAAAAATATACATTGTTTGGTTCATTATTCCTTGCCACACAACAAGGTAGATTCTATTAGAATTCAGAAATTGAGAAAGAACAGTTATTCTTATTAGGAAACCAACATCCCTGAGCACATAGTCAAGAATGGCTAAGAAATTTATTGATTGAAAAAATCATTTTTGATAAACTACGAAATATTTACCTGCATTTTGAGGTGGAAAAAGACTCGTTGTGCCAGAAGGTACAGGAGGATGTGGCATGGAAGGCTCAGAATTTTTCATCGATCCTGTAAGAGACAAGCTACAACTACCAGAGAGATCAACTCTCTGTGGAAAAGGCTGCAAAATATCAGAAAAAAAGGTATATTGTTGAGAAAGAGGCTATGACATCAACAAATGCCTAAAAGTTGAACAAGAGAATAGTGAAGACATGAGGTTGATATTAAATTTTTAAAATACTGATTGATAACACAACTTACAGCATGTGTAGGAATAGGGGAAAAGGGTACCCCTTGTGGAATGGATCCAACAATACAATTATTTGTACAAATTTGAGATACACCAAGAGGTGCACATGTGTGATCAACAAATAAAGTTTTGATATGAGGATTAGAAGTTTGGTCTTTGCAAACTTGATGCTGCCAATTTATACTGGAAAAAAGGGCAATAAAAAACTTATGAGTTAGTTATAATGAGAAATAAAAAAATCAGACTAAATCCCTGCTTAAAGCACACAATCTGACCCTTAATGGGTTTTCTAATTCAATAATTGCACCCTCCAAACTGGTAGACTGGTTTTCAAACATTTTGCAGACTACCAGTAAAAATGTGGTCAACAAACATGAGATTTTCACTATTAGTAGAACTTCTAATCACATTACTTGATCTTTAGGATGATTCACCTCTGGAATAAGGTTATTGGTGTTAAATTAATTCATAATTACTATTAACTAGTTCTTTAGGTAGCTCGATCAAACAACTCTTATTTGAAGATACAATTTCAAGCGAACATATTAGATTTGTGGAAGTTTCCAATAAATCTAAGATGTGAATCTTGCAACTATTTAAAAGGAATAATTCTTCTGAACCAGTTTTGGAAACTGTGGAAAAGTAAGGAGAGAAGTGGGACCTTTGATTTATGAGGACTCTTAACCTAGAAGTTTCAACATGTGGAAATGCCAGCTTATTGCGAATTTCAGGGTTGTTTTCTATATGCCTTCTCAGCTCCAGAAACATCACTTTCCGTGTGGATGTTGCATCCCCACGTCTAGAAAGCTGCTCATTTTCCCTACATAGAGCCAACTCATGTTTTAAAATTAGAATCAATATGGAAAAGAGAAAAAGTGGGACAACATGAAAATGTAATTAAAAAAAACATTAAACAGAGTACTACCTGATGTTTCCCAAAGACAATAACTGTGTGAGTTCTTTGTAAACATCATTATTAACACGTTCAAATACTTTGAGATCGTTTCTAAGTATTTCTGCAGCTTTTGCGTAGTCTTTCCTGGAAAAGTGGAAAACTACTCAGAAAAGATGACCTGAAATGCTCAATGCTGTATTATTTAAATACTGCTAAGAAATTTATAACCTTAAACTCGTAATCTTGAAATAACTGTCTACAACATTCACAAAATATGGAAAGACTAACTAATAATCCACCAACATTCTAGAGTCTGAACCATGAAGAGTTTGATAATAAGAATCAAGCACTATCCCAATAGCAAAATCAAAAAGTATTGAGCAGAATCACCAATTAACCTTACATTGAAACTACAAATCCACAATCAATTTTTACGAACAGAAAAACGAAAGATATTCCAAAGCCCAATTTCCACAAACAAAGAAGCCTGAAAATTTTTCATTTCTTAATCATTAGAAGTTGAAAGCATAAACTACCCTAGTGTTCATGCAGGAAATACATTTAACAACACATCCAACAAGCAGCAATACAGATCAAATTCCAATAGAAGATAATGCTTACATGTCTAATGCTTCTAAATATTTCTGTTTCCTGATCTCAAAGAAAATTTTCATAGAGTGGCGATTCTCTTGTACTTTTGTAAAACTTGAGAGATAACACTCAACTTTATCCCATTCTCCTGCCAGAACTAGGGATTCAAAATAATCCATATTGAAGTAGCAACCAGACTCTTGTTCCAACCTAGGCAATACAAAATCAAAGTACAGTAAAGATAAAAAGTAGACAAAAAGAGAGTTGTGGTATCTAACTTACAGGATCATGCTAAAACAAAACCATGGTCAACCAGGCATCAAAATTACCAAAATTAGATAGATAATACTTACTTGTGAGCCGTTTCACTGAGTCCCTCCTCATCCAGAAACTGCAAAATGAGGAACACCATATCGCTGCCCAAGTTGCTGCTCATTGTGACCGAACTGGAAAGATCTGGCCCAATAATCTGATCCAATTCACTTATCTTAAACCAAATCAGCTCTTCTTTTTCCTCCTCCTCCTTGAAAATGGTCAATAGCACCTGTAGCATCAGAAATCCAGTAATCTTTATGATCAGAAAAAAGGAACCAATTCCATCTTTTTCACAAGGTGTGCCAAAAAGGTAAGTGAACAATACTTAAATTGCAGGTAAAAACAAGGAAGAAAGATTGAGTTGAACTTTAGATGGAAATTTTTCAGAAAGGGCCAATCATTTCATCCCTGCACAGACCATGGCACCCAAATCTTTGTAATTCAAAGTAACCAAATTAAAATAAATAAAAAGCTGACAATAAAATGAGAGTAAAAAATGTCTCACTGAAAACAACCGTATATTTCTTAAGAAAAAGAAAGGCTTTCATAGTGAAGATCTGAAAAGGAAAAAAGAACATAATAACTCATTATTTGTAATTCTTCTAGCCTTTATAGTGGAGATCTCAAAAGGTAAGTTGCATATTCATTCAGGGCTTTCACAGAGTAAATCCATGCTCAAATCTTCAGAAGACATTTTACATATTAACACATTCAATTCTCCATGTTCCTTACTCCAACTGACCAAGGCAGGTGTCGGTTCTGGGTAAATTTAACAGCACACAGCAACAGAGCAGGCCAGGTGAAAGTCTAGAGTATATTTAACCTGGCGCAGGTTTTAGAAAAATATAATCCACTAAATTTAACTGTTGCAAGTGCTAGATAAATCTTGAGGCTGCAAGCTCTCCAAAACTCAAATCTAAGTTTATGATCTAAATCTGACCCAACATCAAGGCAAGAGATCCTTCTGAACATGGAGGTATCCTAAACCAAGGGACACTCCACAAACAATTTAAGAAAGCAGAAAAAGTAATAAATGAATAAATTTAATTAGTTTGTTCTGCCATTCCAACATACCGCAAGGCCACAGAACAGAGCACCACAAGAAACAAAAAGCATGTAAGAGGAATAGAGTACCACATAAACATGCCTAGAGCTAATTTCTTTATTTCTTCCGCTGCCAAGCTGCTGGTACAATAGCTCTGCTTGGTTGTAGCGTTGCTGCAACCAAAACAATGAAAGGAAAGCTCGTGTAAACACGGTGAACAGATCCAGAGAATGAATGAAAGAGAATGGAGTGATGCCCACCATATAACGAAGCCAAATGTGAATTCCCCATCCTCGAATTCATCACTCACCCAGTCCAAATCAATGTCACCCTTCCCGAAAGGATTTCCCACGAACTGCGACCATTTTTCAAATAAAACAAAATGCAAAGTCGTTGAATTTTATTTTTATTTTGTGGGTCGTCTCCGCGCGATTATTTTTCACCTACCTGATAAGTAGTTGTACTTATCGTTGATAAGTATGATACATATCTTATAGTACCGAAAATCGAAACCGAAAGGGACAGATACATTTTACACACTTTGTGGATTCGCCGGGAAAGAACACACTTCTGCCCGGAGAACATTCCCGGTACCACTTCCGGCGACAAATACTGGTCACTTTTTGGTTTTGGCACGCGCGTTTTGTTGACAAGATTAGGATGAGCTGTTTTAATTAATACAATCGAATTATATTTAATATTGGATTTAGTTTCTTTTGCAAGGATTAAACATGCTGAGTATAAATAGATTTTATTTCTTGAAATTTATTAGTGGAGACTAAGTTATTTTAGAAATCTTCTTAACGCCTTCTCCTTTTTTAATTTTTAAATAATAAATTATTATTAGTTATTTCTTTAAAGAAATAAAATAAATAAATGGGAAAAAATATAATATTTAAAAATATTTTATATTAAAAAATTAGATTTAAAAATATAATTTTAAACTAAAATGTTTTTAATATTAATTATATTACTTTTATATGAATTTTTTTTATTACATTTTACTATCTATTATGAGATTGGAAATGAGATGGAATGTAGACGAGAACTATTTAAAATTTGGAGAAAATAAGGATGAAGAGAGCATAGAATAAGTTTAAGAGGAATGAAGGTAGGATATGACAAGAACATAATTAAGATTGAATGTATTTTCTATCTAGCATTCTAGACGCCCAATTTGGTCATGTTTATTAATTAATTAAAATTCAAAATATAACAAGGTTTTGAATTTCAATTAATTAATAAACATAGTCAGATGTGCATCTAGAGTGTTGGATAAACATTGTCCAATCTAACCAAGAGTGAAGGACAAAAAATAAAGAGAAAGCTAAATGGTTGTCGCTCAATTTGGTTGAGCACAAATGGTGAGGGTGATGATATGCGATATAGAAGTCATCAACCAAGGTTCAAACCCCCTAAGACACGCTTGAGCCAAGTTTAGCCCTTGGGCGACTTTCACAAACTAGATCCCCTTACATGTGGCTTCTTAGTCAAAGGCAACTTATGGTTTAGATCTATGCTACATCAAATTGTTGTAATCCAATATATAAAGGAAAAGATGCTCACATCTATGTTATCCAACTTCACAAAAATTAGAGAGAAAAAGGAAAATTAAATTCAAAGTATAATATTAGAAGGTTAAAGTGTGTAGACATGTCTTAAGCCTATGAATGCCATGTCAATTTCCTTTATTCCTTACATAATTGAATAAATTTAATTTTTTTTATTATTGTCTAAAGTCACGTTTTCCTATTAATTAAATAATTTTAATTATTTAATTAATTCATGTCTTTTTTTAGTACTTATTACATCACTAATGTCCCTTCTCTATATAATTAAATAAATGCTTATTTATTTAATTATTGTCATTTTCTACTATAATTAAATAATTATTTTAGTTATTTAATTATTCATTATCCTATTCTTCTATAGTTAAATAAATTTTGTTTATTTAATTATTTCCCAATTTGTCATTTTCCTCTACCTTTGAATTAAATTATTTTTTAATTAAAAAGTCAACCTTCCCTTTTCTTCTATAATTAAATAATTGTTTTAAATTATTTTATCATCTACTTCCCTCCCACTATTTAATTCACTCCAACCTCTTTTTCAACAACCCTTTATTCGTGGCTATTCAGATTCTTCACATCTCAATTACTCCACCCTGATTGAACTGGACTCCCCACTGAATCTCTAATCAGGCTTATCCTTAAACTAAACCCTATCCCTCAAGCAATTCTTCCCTTGAACCTTATTTCTATTACTTAAACCCACCTGTATTGATTTTCCACCATATTAGCTTTTAACTGCATCCTTCATTCAAATTTCGGTTTCTATAAAGAATCTATGATTTCTTGGCTTAATTCTAAGTATGATTTATTGTATAAGGAGGCCAAAAGTTGTTTCAGCACTCTTCAGTTTCAACTTATCAAATTAATAAACTAAATTTAAATCTTATTTTGTCCAAAACTCACTAAGCATACACTGAAATCCACATTTTAAGGCCACTCTTTATTCCTTACATAATTGAATAAATTTAATTTTTTGATTATTGTCTAAAGTCACATTTTCCTATTAATTAAATAATTTTAATTATTTAATTAATTCATTTCTTTTTTTAGTTCTTATTACATCACTAATGTCCCATTCTCTATATAATTAAATAAATGCTTATTTATTTAATTATTGTCATTTTCTACTATAATTAAATAATTGTTTTAGTTATTTAATTATTCATTATTCTATTCTTCTATTTGTTTATTTAATTATTTACTAATTTGTCATTTTCCTCTACCTTTGAATTAACTTATTTTTTAATTAAAAAGTCAACCTTCCCTTTTCTTCTGTAATTAAATAATTGTTTTAAATTATTTTATCATTCACTTTCCCGCCTAATTATCTAATTCACTCCAACCTCTTTTTCTCTACCAACCTCTTTATTCGTGTCATTCTTATCTCTTCACATCTCAATTAATTTCCACCCCTGATTGAATCAATTTCTAATTTAATCTCAACCATCTATCCTTAACCAAACCTTATCTTTGCCATAAATTTTCCCTAACCCTATTTCATTGCTTCTCAACCAATCTTGGCCATTGATTTTCCTATCATATTAGCTTGTAATCATATCCCTTCATTCAAATTTAGTTTTCTATAAAAGAATTAACATTTTTGGCTAATTCAAGTACATGTTATTGCATAAGAGCACAACGTTGTTTCACACTTTCAAGCCAACTTATCAACACAACTAAATTTAACTATTTCTAACTAAAAATAAATGTTGGACAAGCATCTAACTAACATTTATTTTTGAAAGAAAAAAAAAATTACTATAAAAAGTTTGACGTAACATGCAACTTCATTTTATCAGCCAGTAAATTATAGTGTTAATTTATTAAAAACTAGTTTAATATATATGCCACTTTTTAGTGATTAAAGTTTAAAATTTTGATTAGTGTTGGTTGTTTCCTTTATAAAGTGTGACATAGCTTTGTACTTTTATCGTATTCAAAGAGATAGGTGCAATCTTCAATATTTTGCTATCATCATCACTAGGCTTATTATTGAATACTCAAAATCTAAGGGAAAACATGAGAAGGATAATGGAGGTGAATCAACCATGGCTTAGGAATATTGGTAATATTTCTTTCATATTTTATGTTTCTATGTTCATTTGTTCTTCATTGGTGGTTTAGGGCCTTTAAGGTTTGAGTTCTATTGATTCATGCCTTTTACTTTAAGTTTACCCTATTCTACATTGGTGAACCCGATGTGAACTAACTAGATTTGAAAGAATTTTTAAGAAAAATTGAGTTTCGGGTTTGCAACACATCTGTAAGGCTAAATGATGCATTTGAGAAACAATGCAATGCATTTGTGGTACATCATGACACATTTGATAGATATTATGCGACACATTCATGTAGATAGAATACTGCATTCGTGGCATCAAGAGCCACATTTGTTTAACTATAGGGAAAATCATTTCATTAGTTTATTTTTAGTCTTTTCTATCATTTCTCATATTTCTAGTTTTTTATTTTTGGATCTCGACAAAATACTCACACTATTTCTATTTCAATATTTTCCAATTTTTTGTAGATTTGAGTGTTTTGCAACTTTCAGGTCATGCACCATATTTGTTTTGACTGTGAGCCTCAGACGCTATTTGGTACACCATAGTCACTGTTTGGTTTTCTATAGTTGCTAGCTAGTTTGTCATAGTCCTAGTCTGGTTCATCGCATTTTTCTAGAATAGTGAGCTGCATTTGTGACACTCTAACCCACATTTTCCTATTATTGTTAATCATGATTTTAATTATGATTTTTTCATTTTTTCTTTTTCTATTTGGTAGAATAGAGGTTTTTGTGTTACTGATATTTGGTTGGCAGCTTGTGGCATTCATGGGGACAAGCTATTTATATCAAAGACTACTAATCCATGTTCTTGTAGGGCTTTATTTTACTTTAATTTCTAAGTACGAATATTTGGATTTTAGACCTAAAAAGAACCAAGTGTCTTTGAATTATCACATTTTCAATTTGGGATTAAAAAGAACCATTGTTTGTCTTGTTTGGTGATTTTTTTGTGTTTTGAGTTGTGTATGCTCTTCCCTTGCATTTTATGTGATCTTGGGAATCAAAAAATATTCTCAACACTTTCACTTTCACACCATACATTTGGTTTCTTAAGGGTTAATGAACATTTTCCAATGTATGAAAATACATGTGTATGCTCTCTCCTCAAATTTTTATATGAGGTCTTGGAGATCAAAAAAATTATATTTTTATCACTTTTGTTATAACCATTTAGAAGGTATTTCCTTTAGAGAAGTAATCACTCTAAGGGGTATGAGCCAAAGCAGTTTTTCCCTCAAGCTACTATATAAAAGGATGAGGCCAAAGCCAAGTCCAAACCAACGTTAACCTTCGTCGTATAGTGCCAATCTAAAAGGGGAGATACCCACACTTGTGTGAGGTATTTAGGGCCCCAAGTAGGGTTGGTTAAAGCATCAAGTGGCTTGTTGGATGCTAATAAGGTGTCAAGTCCCCAAGCAATGACTAGAAACCAATTAGTTAGAGGCCTGCCCTTATTGATTGATTTATTTTTGGTTTCATTCTTAGTGCAAATGTGTATCATCACACCTTGAAGGTACTTACCATATGGCTCCCTTGTGATGAAATAGAAATCCTTGGCTTAGCGTAAGCTACTTTTTAACTTATAGCTTTCAGGGGAGAGGATGATTGGGTCATCCTTCTAGTCCTACAGGCCCCTATCTATCCTCTCTCACAAAGATAAGAGCGAATACACCCCCTAAAAGTGTCCCTACACTTTTGTTGAAGGAGATTCCAAGTTGTGGGCCTAAGATTTACTACCACTGGCCATTGCCCTTAGGGTAGGAAGTGTTTTATGTGTGTGAAGTGTTTTCAAATTGTGATTAGACCCATGGAAATTGGGGTGAATAACCCTCGAGCATACACATAATACATAAAATATGGTTACTCAACAACCAAAACTTCTCTTCCATATTGTTCGTTGTGTTTGAAATCATATTTCATAAAAAATAAAGATGAAAAATCAATCCAAAACATTTCAAACTAGAGTCAAACACACTATTCATCATATGTACAGACTATAAGCTGTAATTACTAAAAAAAAGCATCATAACTACTAAAAATTGTGAGCCACATTTGCAAGATAGTAAACCACATTTGATATATTGTGAACCACATTTTGTAGTTGTCATTTTTCTGGGGAAATTTTGGTATAGTCTTATTTTGGGTCAATTCATTATAGTAATCATCTTATTCAACTACATACTTGCTCATTTCATACCATTAATTTCACTCCATTCATATAAGTTGTCACTATATTATTTAGTTGCATATACCTTAATTCAAACCTTAGGTTATTCATTAGTTGCATACAATTTTGTAGACTTTAGGCTAGGGGACTTATCAAACTTTGGATGAAATCACTATCAAAAATTTAGATTGTCTTGACCTTTTCTTTTCATCAATCAATCTTTGTCATTTAAGTTGTCCATTTAAACTCATAAGTCTAGTTTGAGGTCCACTTTTTCAATCATAATCATTTTAGTTTGTCCCTTTTAAGGTCTTGATAATCAGGTTTGGGTACTTTGGACTATCTTAGTTTGGTTAGTAACCTCCTCTTAGGTCCACAAAAGTGCTTAGTCTTCATTTTCGTATCATAACTTTATTCATTCCACATATTTCATCATAACATCACATTTACATACTTTAGTCTTAGTCCTACCATAGATTTAGGATCATAGTGACATTACCATATCTCAATTTCATCTATTGTTACTTTTTACCTTAATCTTGGCCATAGGTGCATCATCATTTGGTATTTATTATATCTTGAAAATCTCAAAAACGTAGCATAGTTGCATACCTACCATTGCATTATCATTCCTTATACTTCATATCCATTCATTAACTTTCAATACTTATATGGTCCAAATGAGATTACAAAGGGAAAGAAAATAAATGGACTACACCAATGAAGATCCCTTTTTCAATCCTACTAGCAACATGAAGTTTGGGTCAAGTCCTCCAATGAGACACCTAAGAAACGATCATCATTTTCTAATCCTTTTGAAAGATTCATAATAAAATACATCCAAAGACCTCTAATTTAAGAGGAAATTGAGGCAAGAACTCAAGACCCTAGAGCGGCATGGTTTGTAGATGAGATGGTAGCACAAGACCCACAATGATTCCTAGAAAAAATGTTACAAAGTGGAGCTAAATTTCCTCATGGTTTTGAATTTAACACACTTTCCACAACACCAATCAATTAGACTACACAAAACCAAGGACACAATGCATCTACTCCTAATCACACTATTCCACAAATACATGCTACTATGCCATTAGGAGGGACAACATAAAACTCCACAAAATTCAATACGACACCACTATTTGGAACACAAGGTTCACAAGCTATGACACAACCCCCTATCAATACATTTAATCCATTTGGATCATCATATAATGCTATAGGGGCTTCATCATCCAATCCTTTTTCAATGGATAAAAACAAGTCAAACAATAAAATGTGAAAGGTTTACATTAGTGGGCCTAAGCCATAGATGAACACCACACCAAATACTAATTTTCTTGAGCACCAACACATCACAACAAAGTTCCCCTACAAAGCGGCACACAAGGGCCTTTTCAACAATATGATAACCAAAATCCACATGGTTAAACAAGTTCAAGTCCATTAAAAATGCAATTCAGTATGAACCCTCCACACATCAAACCAAATTCCAATTTTCACTCCCAACATCCAAAAAAAAATTCCAACTTTTAATCATAACACTCAAAACCAAAATCCATAACACACATTTAGGATCAACACCAATTCATCCACCCCAAACATTGGATTGTAAAACTCAAACATGGGCCCATATATCATAATGTAGTTGCAAACGTGGTGGACACATCATTGAATCAAGTTGATGTCTTGACAAACCCAATTCTTGTACTACAAAGAAAAGTGGACAACATGCAAATATCAATAAGTAAAATGTACCCCACACAAGATTTATGTCCATATCCTTTTGAAAAAAGCATATACATGCCTCCTTTCCACACAACTATGTTATTTTGAATTTCATCAAGTATAGAGGAAAGGGAAGCCCCATTAAACATGTGAGGGAGTTTCACATGGACTGCATATACACCACATTTGAACACACATACCTAATGAGATTTCCCCAAGAATCCTCATAGGACAAGCACTCGAATGGTTTTCCCATTTACCTATAGGCATAAGAACATGGGATGAACTAGCAAATAAAATTTATGATAGATTTTTCTTACAACATCAAAAGTGACATTATTGTAGCCACATTATGTCATACAAAACAAGTAGAAGGTGAGGAATTCATAGCATTCTTCCAAATATGGAGAAGCTTGGCTAGTCGATGTCTTTGTGAGATAGCTGAAAAAAAAAGGGTTATCATGTTCATTGAAATTGAAATACCAATTACAAGTCTATTGTTGCAGTTCATTCCCTGACCTCATGGAGAAGGGCACTACCCTTGAAAAGTAACTCATTTCAAAAGGGGAAATTAAAAATTTCAGCAAAAATCAAAACTCCCAAAGTACCTCGAATGAAAAAAGTAAGTATTTGGCTTGCAATGAGAATGTCACAAATGATGGAGTTATCAATGCAAATGCAATGCACAAAGCTAGTCCCACAATCACCCTTAAGGGACCTAACACATCAAACAAAAACCATGTGTTCTTGAGAAAAAAAAAATGCAATC
Source organism: Sequoia sempervirens (assembly GCA_007258455.2). Lineage (NCBI taxonomy): Eukaryota > Viridiplantae > Streptophyta > Pinopsida > Cupressales > Cupressaceae > Sequoia > Sequoia sempervirens. Next base: position 92,859 of record VDFB02261773.1, on the reverse strand, counting down.
TAAAATAACCAAGGTGTGGACCTCAAAGGAAATTTCAACCAAGAAAAAAATACACTCCCTTAGGGGAACCAATCGAATTCGTCTTAAAACAACTTTTATAGAAAAATGTCATACAACTTCTAGAGGTGAAAGACTATGAACAAGGGTCATTTAAACCTTTATGGTGGGATGAAAATGGCTTTTGTGACTATCATTGGACCAAAGGACACAAAACTTCATCATGTCAACAACTCAAGAACATAATTTAAGACCTTATTAAAAATGGTGTCATAAAGGTACATAACCAACAAGTGACCTCCAATAGTGATTGTAACATCATTAAAAATCCTTTGCATGACCTTGGGATGGGGAAAGCCTCTAGCTTAGGTACAAAGACCGATGACCAAGCTAAATTTACCCATGTCACCTATGACTATACTATAAGTAACATTCAGTCCTCATATAACCATGTCAATACCATTATCATTAAGAAACCACCAAAATGTGCAATCACAATGTGACGAACCAAGGTAGCCTTTTTTGACCAAGACTTGTTCTCATAGAAATCCAACCACAATGACCCTTTACACCTAGAAGTCTACATCAATAAGCATACAATCAAACGATTCCTAGTAGATGGTGGAGTTGGATTGAATATTTGTACTCTAAAAATAGTTATGACATTAGGTTTCTTTGAAGCTTGCGTGGACTCCTCAAAGAGAATTAAATCATAAAGGCTTATGATGATGTAGGACACTCCTCCAAGGGCATCATATCACTAATTATAAGAGTTGGGCCCACTATATTAGATAACACCTTCAAAGTTTTGTACTTGGATATCCCTTATAACATCATCCTTGGCCAACCATGGATTCATTCTGTGAAGGTCATCCCATTCATGTATCGTCAATGCTTAAAGTTTCCCCACAATCACACTAAGATTATTCTAGCTGGAAATCTTGATCATTTCTAATATTGCAACAATGTAAGAGTAACACTTGAGCAACAAGTACCAATCAATCGAGAAGGTTCATCATCTACTTCATTAGGCATTACATCGATCCCTCCACTTTAACCAAATCATTCACTTCCAAAATTCAATCTTCTGATCCTAAGATCCAGGTCGAAGATAAGGAGTGTGGAGAGTACCATATGAAGACATCTTATTGTATTAGTAAACTTCCTACATCACCAAAATTTTATGGTAAGTGATCAACCATAAAAAAGGAACCCAAGGTCACTATTTGAGCATCTCCCACCACAACTTTCACAAAGTGGGGAGAGTTGAGTAAATAAGATATTAATGAAGAGGACATCACCACATGGTTATATAAGGAATAAGAATACATTGAAACCAAGCAAATACAAACCGAACAATATGGTAAAGGCTTTGGGATCATGAAACATAAAGGTTATGATGGACACAATAGACTTGGTTTGCACAAGAATGGGATGACAAAAAAATTTCTACCATCCAAATGAGCAAAGAATATAGGGATAGGGTACAAACCATTAAAAGTGGGTGCTCATAGTACTAAAGTGTTTTCGAGTGAGGAAGTGAGTGATTCAAAAGATATCGAGACATCCTAGGATTCCCATATCAATACTGACTCAAATGAGTGGGAGTGGTACTCTTGCACATCCAATGATTATGACCTAGCCAAGACATTCCAAGAACTTGACCTATTTGAACCCTCAACTAAAGGAAAATCTTGGATTGATTCCTTTTGAGATCTCGATAATACTTCCATTTTCACATTATCTTCCCATTCAAAGAGCCTTGACAATACTGATGATGGCATGCCTCTAGTATATTCACAATTGATAGACTAGGACCAACAAGGACCACCAAGTTTATACATATTTGAAAATGATGAAGAAATAGTCTATTTTATAGGATTACACGAAGAAATACCTTACAGAGATCATAAAGTTGTATTTACCATAGATCTTGACAACATGACCTACTTCTGGGATTATATCCCAACCTCTAGTCACAAAAGTGAAAAATAAAATAAAAAAATTAAAGGTCTCTAGGTGAAACCGAAAGGAACATCTAGACCTAGAAAAACTAAAAAGGAAAGGATGTATCCAAAAGTGAAAACCTCTTTGAGGTTCCCAAGGATGGAGGGTTGGAATTACTTCCCATAAATCAAGAGAAATTTCCCATGCTAGTAGAGAAGTATATGGAAGTAAACATGGGCACTGATGAAAATCCTAAGATTGTCCACTTTGCAACATCTTTGGGAGAAAAAAAACAACCAAAGTTTCATGCCTTCTTCAGAAAAAGACAAATCAAATTTTCTTAGTCTTTATGCTAACATGCTTGGTTTGGATCTCAAGTTGGTTCTACATCAATTTCCATTGTTCCATGATGCTAAACCATTCAAGCAAAAACTAAGGAAAATGCATCCTCAAATTTCCCTACTAGTAAAGGCTAAGTTAAATAAGTTACTTGATGTTAGCTTCATTCAACCTATTGACTATGTAGAGTGGATTTCTAACCTAGTACTATTGACAATGCCAATAGGAGGAATCCACATATGTACTATTTTTTGAGATTTAAACAAGGCATGTCCAAAAGATGACTTTCCCTTGCCAAATATCAATAGTATAGTGGACTTAAAAGTAGGATACAAGATGTCCCCCATGGATGGTTTCTTGGGATACAATCAAATTAAGATAGCCTTTGAATACCAACAAAATAAAAATTTCACATTTGCTTGGGGAACATATTGCTACAACATCATGCCTTTTGGATTGAAAAATATCGAAGCAACATATCAACTAAAAATACTATGACAAACAACTATTACCTAAAACTCGGTTTGAGATGAACAAACTAAGACAACAATTAATTTTAAAATTTAACACTATACATGAACTTAGATTAAAATTTCACAAGGAAATTTGATCCATACATTAATTATTTTAACAAATTTTATATGTTATTGAACTTTCTATGTGGTTATAAACCTAATATCTCCAAATCTTCAATATCAATAGCAAAGTTCTATGTATTCAAATCTTCCCTTTGCAACTAAAACCAATAATCATACCTATCAATTCCTTTGTTCACAATGAACTTAAATCCCCCAATAGCAATCTAGTGATTGAACCATGAATTACAAAATTTAGTCACAAGGGCTTAATTAAATCCATTCATTTCCTAAAAATAGGGGCAATCCCACCTATGTATTAAAGGATAGCCTTTCAATTTCCACCATTAAACTCATCACTATCCTAGCATAAGTCATGTAGTGAAGTAAAATGAATGCATCAGGAATCACAATTAATCATTTTGATATCATCTATGTCTCTCAATCACTCCTTGTCTACCTCTCCATCCCTCTATATCCCTCTCTTTCTTTTCATTCTTCTCTATCCATCCCTTCTCTAGCTCATCACCTCTATATCTACTCCTTCCCTAGGTATCTCACTCCCTCCATGTCTACCTCTCCTTTCATCCCTTATTACTCCTCTCTCTTTTTTCTTGTCTCTCCCCTTCTCTCCCCCTTTCTTCCTCTCCCCCTCCCTCCTCAAATCCCTATCTCTATCTCCCCCTCCCTCCTTAAACTCCCATCTCACCTCTCTCTCACCCTGTAGGTCTCTCACCTATCTTTCCCTCTATCTCCTCTTTCCCTAGGCCTCTCACTCCATCCACATCTACCTCTCCCTCTATCTATTATTACTCCTCTCTCTATTTGATGATGCATTCACATTAGAACTGTGGATCATAGCATCTACACTCTAAAGAATGTGAGGAATGTTCAAAGTGATTTGTGATGATGTTATCAAAGAATATTCTATGGTGATAACATGGGGCCAAACTTGTTTGTTTAGTGTGTAAAATAGCTAGCCTTGAGTGAATATTAAATAAACTTGGACTTAACTTTTCACATAATTTGGAAGGAAAATGAGATTCACACCTTTCAAGATCTTGCTCAATATAAAAGAAGGGAATATTGGTAGCATCTAAATTATCAAAGGATAAATAATTTCTCTTTTTAGGAGCATAGTGGCTATTGATATCTTGAATGGGAGGTAGATTCTTTTGACCTTCAAACTTTACTCTATCTATAAAATTGTATTCATTTCTAGTTTTTCAATTCTTGAGACATCCTCTCTTACCTATGCAACATTACTTATTTTGATGTAGATAAACCTTCTTGTAGCTAAATATGATTATCAAGTTGCCTATTTAAGTCTTGAATTTCATTAACACATTTCTTCATCAAATTTTTCTTGTTGATTTCTTCAACAGATAGAAATCCCAGTGAACTTTTCTACTACCTACCAAGCTTTTCTTGCTTGGTAACACCCTTCATAGCATCCACCTTGTTCATGGTCTAGTTTAGATGGTCACTTGAGTCTCTAAAGCTATGATAAGGGACATTTCTTATGTTGACCTTTCCATATGATGCACTTTAATCACCAGATCTTCTGGCATTAATATCATTAGACATTAGTTTGCAGATAGGATAAATGAATTTATATTTCAAATAACATTTCAAACACTTCAAATGGAATTTCCTGTGGTGGCACCTCATCACTTATAATTTTTTCAATAGACTCTCTGTAATCATGTGCAATATTTTATGTTTCTTGAATTACCAAAATCTAGTCCACAAGACCTTCCATTCCTATAGAGAAGATGAGAATTTTCATTGTAACATTGCTTGTGTTATTTTTCAAATGTGCTGCCAAACAAGTAGAGATCAATGAATCAACTCCATCAAAATAATTACCATCATGTATCCACTTTAGTGAAGTATTTACATTTTCACCTATTTAATTATGATCCTAAACTTTCCTTTCACAAAAAAAAATCATTGCTTATATGCTCCTATCAAGCTTACTCTTACCCTAGGAAGGACTAAAATTTTCTCTAAATTTATTTTTATTATCTATATTCTCTCCTACTATCACTTGTTCTCCCATATTTTTAAAATTATAACACAAAGGTCTTTTGATACCCCTGCAAGCATAAATTTTATGACCATGGAAAATCCCACTCCCCTTATTTCTAATATCTACAATCAAGCAAGAAAAATTACCAACAATTTCATTATTAATAGAATTTAATCCACCATTTCTAGTCTGTAGGGTAAGAAAATCTCCTGCTTCAAGCCAACCACTATGGAAAAGGCTGCAATTTTCAATACTTCCAACATTTTTTGGTGATCCCCAAAAAACCATTATCCTTTCCATTGGTATTATAAGTGTTGCTAGAAAACCAACTCTAGTTGTAGGAATTTCAAGCTACTCTTGCTTCAATTTAAATTTTGAGTTAAGATCCAAGCTAATTCTTTCTCCCTTTCTTTCCTTTCTCATTGAATCTAAGTGCACTTCTTTCTATTTGATAAGACATGCCTCATAGTGAGGAGATTTATTAGTACTTTCAATACTTAGGCAAAGAGGAGCTTAAATAGAAGAATTTATTTATTTATATTCTTTTTACCCTATGAGGACCTAGGTATATTATTGTAGACACCTAAATTTGGACACTTCATTGGTCCAAATTTACCCCTTTTTCGTCTAAATATCCCCTTATCCACATTAATTAAGTAATATCACTATTATTTCATTAATACCTCTAAATTTCTTCTAATCCCTAAGGTATCTAGTTAAATAATTAAATACCTTACCTCTTTAATTCCCCTTTCATCAAATGAATTAAATAAATATGAGATTTATTTAATTCCTCACATGTCACATCCTTTTGGACCTTAATCCTAATCAACCTCCTAATCTCTTTATCAGGAATGTGCACATGCCTAATCCTTGATTAGGATGTGTCACATCCTCCAACTTTTGCAAGTTGGCCTCTAATCTTCCTTAACCACTAATTATCTTCTAATCGATAATTAGTTAATCCAATCAACATCTTGGTCAACTCTCCCCATCCCCCAAGGAATTTTTATTTCATTTTTATTCATCCAAGACTCCTCTCTTCCCCATGTGAATTTTTAATTCACTTTTATTCCTCCAAGGAATCTTCTCTTCCCCATGCAAGTTCTAGAACCTTTGACTTGTCACATCACATGTGTCAAAGTCTTCTAGAATATTTGACCTATCACATCAAGTCACATGTGGGTAAGTACTTACATTTTTAAGCACTTTGTTTTATCCGAGGTACTTCTCACCTCTCTTTGGGAACATTGTCTTATCCATAAGATCTCCCAATCATTGTGAATTTTAAATTCACTTTTATTCCTCCAAGGAATTTTCTCTTCCCTATGTGATCATTGAGTGGTCACATCAAGGTACTTGCAAGTACCTCCTTCACATGTCCTTCTTCCACCTCACTAACACATCATCACACCCTTGGCCACTTCACCTTCTACATGTCAAGATGTGAGGGCTTGTGAGTCCTCAACTCACCATAGCCCTTCATCTTGGCCATGGTGGCTCAATCTTGACCATTGAATTCTCTAGAGAATTCAATTACCTCTATAAATACCCCCTCTTTTCTCTCATTTAAGGGGGTTTATACACATTTGATACCAAACTCTTGACATTTTTCCATTTGAATCCATACTTAGCCATTTTGCATAGTTGCATTCACCATAGCACTTGAATCTACCACTCATCCACTTTCAACCACCTTGCATCCACTTTTCATTTCATTTTCCATCAAAAGAAGCATACACAACATCAAATATTGAAGGGTCAACCAAGGGACAACTTGACAAGATATAATCATTTTCATCACATCTTTGTTCAAGTTCAAGGTTTTTTTCAATATTGAGGTGTTAGATGTTTTTCATTGTTTCTTGCATCTTTGTTGTTGTTGCACATTTTCTAACAAGGATTCCCACCTGATCACAATTATATTGTGAGGCCAAAACCTCAAAAATAGAAACATGATCTTGAAGCAATACCTCAAAATTAGTGACAACATTATCTATAGTGTTTAACTTGTCATTAGTTAGCTCCTCCATCTTGTGAGATTGTAATGATATAGGTGGGATGAAATCGCAATACTATTGATGGTGAAAATGGCATAGCAACAGTTAAACAGAATATTGCTATTTTGTTTCTCTTGAAAGAGAAAGATAACACATGGATACCTTAGCTCCCAAGGTCTTTGTAGTTGGTTCTCAACTGTGCTAATGTCCCTCAGTGGTCAATGTAATAGTAATATTCAAGGGGCCTGCTGGTGTGAGCTTCTGGATTGTTCTAAGATCAAGCATGAATTTAAACCTACTCTAACCAGGGGTTTAAAAGAAACAACAAAAGATAGATCAGGGCTTTGGAACAAAAAAGAATGTTTATTCATCCAACTTAACTAAATTTGTTATCCTTCAAGGAACTGTAAACCAAAATTGAAGAACAAAATTAACTTGTGATTAACACATAGTTGCATTCATTCACAGTGTTGATATCTACAGCAGGGTACTAGTTACCATTTTAAATAAAACACCAAAATAACATTCCATTCCTTGAAGGATTGAAAAATCAAATGATTAACCTAAGATAAACACCATACTGAAACACAATATGAAGTAGATTAAGATCTGGTTGCTTCTACTATTAGTGAAACAGATAAGCAACATTTACAAATCTAACACAATCACCAGTGTACAAAAAATCTGTGACTCCAAATTGTTTCCATTTATATTAAGAAAACTTGAAAGATACATTCTAGACTTCTGCTGAATCTAATTCCTAACTAAGACAAAAGAAGCTCCTATTACAAAGAATCAGGATGCAGTTCTGTCTCCTCTATCTTTCCTCTACTTCTCTATGTATTCTAAAACTTCTCACTTTTTCTAACTACAACTTTTTTAACTCTTCTACTATTCTATATCTTCTTTCTAACCTTTTACAAAGAGGCAAGAATGTCATATATACAGAGTATACCAAAAAGAATGTGTTGTCCCCTATCTTAGGGTTTACAAAAGATCTCACTTGGTCGTAGGAGGGTCGGGCTTCAGATATTTTAAAAAGAGTTGCTTCTACATTGAATGCATATCCCTGTTGTTCATGTCAGTGGCGGCTTGACCTCAGGAGAAGCCTCTAGATCTTTTGTGGCTACAAAATTTACTCTTGGTATCCATATCTATCTTTCAACTCCTTCAAAGGGCTGCCTTGAATGGTCTAAAACATTTTAACAATAATACTAATCCACCTCCTCATCAGTAGCCACTACAGTTGTCCCTGTGAGTCATGGTTGCTTCTTTCCTTCGACCTCCTTCATGTTCAAGACCTTTTTGCATGTTGACCATCTTCTAGAAGCATCATCGGGCCTCTCTTTGGGTCTAAACATCATCACCCGAGCCAATCCATTGCCTTGATCTCAGAAAGAATCCATGTCGTTTGCATTCTATTGGTCTTCCTTTTTATTTTACCAAAACAATCAATCAGTCAAACTGTTACTGGTTTGCCTTCTTAGCTCCTTCTGATTGGTGGAACAAAAGCCATGCCAGACAACCAGGCAGTCAAAGGTTATTCGAATGGCATCACACATCAGTGTGAGACACTAATTGTGTCTCCCTGATGCGATCATGTCTCTTCAGGCAGCTATCGACATAGCATAAGATAGTCGTGAGACCTTTCGGTGAGCTATCATATTGATACCACAAAGATTATCACCTCGAGCTCATTTTGTATCGGCAAGACCCCATCGAGTTGGTGGGACCTCATGGCGATGTCCTCTTTTCCTCCTTGAGCTCAAGCTTCTTCTACTTCAGAGAGACTTCTTCAAGTTGGTGCGATGTCATGGCGAGGCTCAGGATCCTTTGGTGAGCTCATTTCTTTATGTCGAGGAGACCTCTTTTTTCCGGGAAGACCTCTTGCTGAAACCACAACCTGTCAGTGAGAGATCCCCAAGTCGTGGAGAGCTTTCATCAAGCACACTTCATTATACCAAATGGAGAAATCATGTTGGCGAGACCCCTTTCTTGTCGGTGTGACCTTATAGCGAACCACCCCCTTTTCTTGTCGACGAGCACATGGCAAGTCAGTGAGACATCTTGCCGAGCTCTAGATCCTTTAGCGAGCTCATTCCATCAGCAAGACTTTCATGATCGAGGAGACTTTTCACCACATTCATCCCATTTCCTTGAGACATTTCGCAGTCACCCAGACATCACACCGAGTGCAAACTTTCTCCGGGCTCATCTTACTTCTTCGGAAAGACAATTGGCCTTCAACGATACATTATGCCAATACTAACCACTATCACCGAGAGCTTTTTTCTTCACTGAGATCTCACTCCGATGCCCTGGCCTATTAGCAAGACCCTCCGTAGTTGTTGAGACCTTTCGGCAAACAAAAATATTCTCTCTGATGCCCCTCTAATTCGGCAAGAGTTCACCATGTCGATGCAGCTTCTTGTTGATGCCACCCTGTTGTCACCGGTCGGTGAGACCCAAAGATCTCGCCAAGACCTTTCTCCGAAGGAGATTTTCATGCCGATGGGAGACTCTTAGTCATCAAGACAATAATTGATGTCTTGCTAATAGGTATTTGCATGTGAATTTCGATCGTTGTGACATCCCTAAGGTATTTCCAATAGGAAACACAAATGCCTATTAACCAAATGCACTAGTAGTCGGCAAGACATTTGCAAGGTCTCTCCGACTTTCTTCTTAGAGGAAAATTATGACCAACTGGATTGAGGAATACATTCCAACTGAGCTCCCTTGGAAAATATCATCGTGTGTGATTTGATCCTAAAAAATAGAGTCCCCATCAGTCCTCAGAAGTACATAAGATATATTATCCTAAGATACACTATTGTCTATGATAATGTCATTCAATTTCTAGCAAGAAGAAAACCAACTCAAGCTGAAAAAGAATGAAAATTTAACAGAACCAATAGACAACTCAAGAAGAAAATAGAAGAACCCCAAGAGTAAAAGAAAATAATAGGGGCAAAGAAACCAAAAAGAAAGGGGGACCCATTTTGTTCCAGAATTAAATGGGGTGGTTATGCAAGGCATAACAAATGGAGACTCGACTAGGAAAATGGTTTAACCATTTTCATGAAACTAAAGGATTTAGCTACCTAGAACTCCTAGTTCATGATCATCACAACTCTAGTTGGGTCAGTTATAACAACCAAGGTTGAGATAGAATCTCAAATGTAAATCATCACTGGCTACCCCTGAAATCCATATGTGTGCTTGATTGTGCATCACTTTTTTGTAAAGTTTTCTTCACCTTTCAAACAACAATGTGCAAGATTTGAGCTACATGAGCTGATTCCCTTTAACTGTTGTGCAATGATATCCTAGGCATTTCTCCGCTACCAGTCAGGCATCCATAGCCCCGATGAAGATACCTCTAGTTTCCTCATAGCATTGCTCTACTGGCAGTCAGGCGTCCATAGCCCCAATAGAGATACTGGAATCACCCATTCATATTGAGTCCCTTTTCTCTTTAGATAATTCTTTTTCTTTTTCTTTTCCATTTTGTTTTCTCTTGGAGTTTTAGATATTTTATTTAATTTTTTCTCAATATGTCAAATGTTTAACATCTAATCTAGGTTGAAAACTACCATGGACGTCATAACAGTAATTGGGAGATCAGATTTTTTACTCAAATCTTACAACACTATCATCCTAGGGAAAATATACCATTACAAGAGGAGATGATCTTAATGATTTGTGACAGATTTAGGGGAGCTAATGAAATTCATTTAGTTTGCACCTTGTTTTCAAAACCTTCCACAACTCTTATTGACAATGGGCATAAAGCAAAATTTTAGGACAAAATCACCCAATCAACAAACCTGAAAATACCTAAACCATCTCTCTCATAACGACCAAAGTATGCTCAAGATAACAACCACCATTCTAAGATGAGAAAGAATAGGTAAACCCCAAAGAACAAAACAAAAACAGAACCCAAAAGAACAAAGGAAATCATAAGGGAAAGAAAAGGACAAATAGACAAATAGCAAATTATTTACAAACAAGAGAGCAAATTACTTACATAAAGAGTAGTAGATTATTCACATAAAGAAAAAAATTATTTACACACAAAAATTATTTACAAGAAGACATTATTTACACATATGAATCACCCAGCAAAAGTACCAACTTCATGACTCAAAATAGTGTTTAAGAAACTATCCATTGACAGGAAAGGGAATAGGTTCTCTAGTTAAACTACTTAGTCTGAAAGAATTTTCTCCTAGGATCTCAACAATCTGATAAGGACCTAGCCAGAGCTTATCAAATTTCTGGTGACTGCCCTTCTTTTCACTAGCTTTATCCCATAACAACACAAGGTCTGATATCCTAAAAGCTTTGATTTTGGCTCTTTTGTCAAACCAACATTTGACAACAACCTGATGCCTAAAGAATTGTTCCAAGGCGGCATCTCTCTGTTCTTCTAATTTTAACAAAGCAACTAATCTAATTTCTATCCTATTGTCACTAGAGTAGAATTTTTGCATGAACTCGATGATAGGTATTTGTAGATGGATAGGGAACATAGGCTCTTGTCCATACACTAGCTTGAATGGTGAGGTCTTTAAAATAGCCTTAATCCTAGTCCTATCTGCCCATAATTCAAATCTCAACTGGGTGTGTCAATCCCTAGGGTTGTTTTCTAACAATTTTTTAATTACCCCTAAGAGATTCTTATTGGTTGATTCTGCAACTCCATTGCCTTGTGGGTAATAGTTTGAAGAATACTTTAAAACAATTTTGTGATCATAAGCCCATGAAATGAATTCAATAGAAGAAAACGAAGAGCCATTGTCATATACCAATGCGAAGGGTACTCCAAACCTAGTTGTGATCCATTTAGTGAGGAACTTGATCACTACCTCTGTTGTGCTATTCTTGTAGGGTATAGCCTCTATCCATCTTGTGCAATAATCGGTAGCAGTCAAAATAAACTTGAGCCCTACAAAAGAATTTAGGTTAATCACCCTAATAAAATCTAGTGCCCATTGGGAAAATGGCCTTACCTCATAGATGGGTTGTAATGGCATTGCTGAATGGCATTCCTTTGATGTAGAAATATGACACATGTGACATGTTCTTACATGCTGATGGGCTTCTTTGAATACACATGGCCAGTAATAACCAGATCTGAGGATCTGGTATGCCAATAAGTCCGTAGACCCATGACCTATGCCATGTTTCCCATGAAACTCAGAGATCACATGTTTAGCCTCTTGCTGATCAAGGCATTGTAGGTACACTCCTTTGAAATTCTTTCTGTATAGCAACCCTCCTTTGAGCATGTAATGAGAACTCTTCATTCTTAGCACTCTCCTTTGAGTTGCATTCATTCCTTTTGGACACCGATTGTTGAGCATAAAATAGACAACATCATCATACTAAGGATCGTTGGAGAAGGACTGGGTTGTGTATTGCTGACAAATGATGTTGTCACCAGCATTCACCATGGACTTAGACAAGCTTGTACCTCTGACAAGTCTCATAGGGTGTATCTCCAAATCGAACTCTTGCAATGATGGCCATCCATTTCCCTCTTCTTTCTCATAGCTCGCTCTGCATAAGTAAAGACTGCATAGTATCATTAGGAACTACAACAATGATTTGGCTTCAGAGAATGTAGTGCCTAAACTTTTTGACAACTCTGACCAGCACAAAAGCTTGTTTCTCGAGAGGTGGGTATTTGATCTCAACATTCCTAAATGGAGAGATCATGAAAGCAATCGGCCTCTCCTCTGCCTCTTCTCTTTGTTGAGTTAGTACAGCTGTGCAGGAATGTTTAGAAGCAAAGGAATAGATATAAAATAGTCTCGAGTAGTTAGGGCTGGTAAGGACCGATGCTTGAGAGATGGATCACTTGACTTGCAAAAAGGAAACCTTTGCTTCATCAGTCCACTCTATCTTGGCGTCTTTCTTCATCATCTCATTTAGTGGTTTTAAAATCTCTGTAAAGCCCATGATAAATTTTCTTACAAAGTTTATCTTTCCAAAGAAAGATCTCAACTCTTTCTTGCTTCCTAGCCTGGGGATCTTCAGAATGGACTCAACTTGATCTGGGTTGATTGATATTCCTCTTTCAGAGATTATGTGTCCCAAAAGCTTCCCTTCAAAAACTTTGAACACACACTTGTTGGGATTCAGGGAGACACCATACTGGATACATCATTCCAGAACCTTAGCCAAGTCCACAACATGGTTTAGTTGATCTTTAGAGAATACCGTCAAGTCATCCATGTAAACAATAATGCACTTTCCAATTAGATCCTTGAATGTTATGTCCATAGCATGCTAAAAAGTTGCTCCAACATTTATCAGACTGAATGGCATCCTTTTATATGTGAATGTTCCCCATTTTGTAGTGAAGGTTGTCTTCATTCTGTCTTCATAGCTAACCATTACTTGATTGTATCTAGAGTAACCATCCAAGAATGATATCATTTAAGATCTGTTGACAGTCTACAAGACCTCATCCAGTGACAGAAGTGGGTAGTTATCCTTTTTCGAAGCTCTGTTCAGATTCCTAAAGTCACACATAACCTAATCTCTCCATTTTTCTTATGGATTGGAACTAAGTTAGCTACCCAGGTTGAATGACGCACAGGGAAGATTATCAGTGGTTCAATCAAGGCATTTACAGGGCACTATTTTTGTTGAAATGGCTTGGCTTCGGGCTTCAGGGGAATAGTATGAGTCATTGCAGTAGCATCAAATAGCTTTAGGTCTTCATATCCCCAAGCTATTGCAGTAATATCTTTCTTAAGTGCCTTCAATATGTCTTTTCTAATTGCTTTAGGGTAGGATTTCCCTATGTAGACATTCATTTCAGGACCAAAATCAACTAAGTTAACCATTTCATATTCGCCTCCTTTATCTTCAGCTGATATCTTTTCTCGAGCCTTCAGGTCTGAGTCAAAAATTCTTTCCAAGGCCACCATTCCCTTTGGAATGCTATTTCTCTTTAAATTGAGGACCCCTTCCTTATCACAATCTTTAGGGTTCCAATCTCCTTGATCCCTGTTGGACTTATCAATAATTTTCCCCTCAAAAACATCTGAGCTTGCTAAGAAAGCAAGAATATGTCGATCATCATCAAAGACTTGAAAGTTCTTGATATTATTAGGAACTGCAGGGGTGGACATTAATTCCACTGAGAATTTCTTGAGCTTGGATCCTTGCATAGGTTCCAGGGTACTTGCAGCAACAACCAATGAATCAACTATTTGATTTTCCTCTCTTGGAATCAAGCTAATCCCTAAGGCATCAAAGTCCTCGATCAGGTTCCATACCCTGTTTCTATATGCTACCAGCCTTTTATTGTGACATGTATATTGGCTACGCACTTTCTTGATAACTATTTCTGAGTCCCCTTTGACCATCAAGGTAGTGACCTTCTTCTTATGTGCAAACATTAGCCCTCGAGCTAGAGCTTCATATTCTACTACGTTGTTAGTACATCCAAATTGCAACTTGTAAGAAGTAAAGAAGGTTTTCTCTTTCGGGCTGGTTAGTTCAATCCCAACACCATAGCCTATTTTAGATTTAGATCCATTAAACGTGAGGGTCCACAACTAATCATGAGTTGGAGTTGGTCCTTATGGGGTCATGGTGGGCACTTGGGTAGAATGAGCTAGGAGTGGGACTACTCGATCTTTTGCATCGAATATAGGGAATGGGTGTTCAACTAGTTCCTCAGGTACTATTTCCAATTCCTACACAAATATATATCATATAATATGTGGCTATCCTCTTGACAGTCACTTGTGCCTTTGGTTAACCCCCCAAGTTTTGGGGTATTTGTCAGTGCAGAGGTGTCAAACAAACCTTGGGGTTACTCCTCATCAATATGCTGATTTGGACATGTGTCTGGGGTAGGCTCAATTTGAGAGGGAACCTCCTTTGAAGGTATCCTATCTCTGATTAACATTATTATTTCCTTGGCCTCAAATGAGAAGTGATCTACAATGGCCTCTGGGTGACTTGAGCTAGCATCCTCAGCTTGGGAAACATAATTTAAAATGTCAATGTAGGGTTGGCAAGTCAATTTGGAATGATTTTGGTAGTGTACCCTATACCAATTAAGGAGTAGAAGACTTTGCAAATCGATGTCTTCCCCCAAGACCAATTGATCCTATTGTAGCTTGTTGATCAATGCTTATTGGTTTTCATTAATCACATAATCAAGGAACTTTTTGTATTGGCAGTTCTTTAGGATCAAGAATAGAAAAGGTTAAAATTTTCTCTCTTTTATAAACCTCTATCCCGGTTTCAAAATAGGATACCTCATTGGGGAAATCATATTCAGTGATGATATGATTGAAGTGAGGCTCACTTTCAATTCTAATCTAAGTAGGAATCCCTCTCCATGGTAGCCACATATGTGAAAAGTCAAGGGAAAGATATCCTCCTAGACTTTTCATCAAATTTCTGCTCAGCAGCATACCATAGGTCTCAGGAATGTCTGCTACTTGAATATCTATGTTGGTTAGGATCCTAAGGTCTAACCCTACTTGCACATGTACGTTTCTTAATTCTCCCACTACATTAACCTCTATCTTGTCAAGTTGAATGACCTTCTTATTCATTTGTACAGGGTTCAATCCCAACTTCTTGCATATGGAAAATGGCATAACATTTCCTGAAGCCCCTGAATCCAATAGACAATTATGTAGGTTCTTTCCACAAATTCTTAAACTCAAAATAAATGGTGGAGTACCTACCTTGTTTCTGTACAAGGCTGCATTCACATCCCCAGCAGGTGCCACCTTGTTCTTTCCTTTTGATTTGTTAGCTTGCTCCAAAGCTTTCAACACTATCTCCCTTTGGACTGGGCACCACTTTAAGATGTCAAAATATGACAAAGAAGTTTTTTTTTTCTGCATCTCAGAAACAATATCAAATTCTATATCATAACTGGCATTACTTTTGACAACACTAGAGGAATTACCCTTGTTATGGAAGTCAGGCGGGCCTTTTGGTGGAGGAGGGTTATTATTAGCACTTTTATTTGGAGGCACCATGTGATTAGGGGGTGCTGATGTAGTGAAAGGACCCTTGTTCTAATTTCTTAGGAAGTGTCCTCCTTTGGCCTAAAAGGCTTGGGCATCATATGAATCTTCCTCTGGTTTATTCTCCTCTTGCCGTGGGAATGAAGGTTCCTCCTCAAAGAGGTCATAAGTCATTGTTGTATCAACTGAGCCGCCTTCTTTGTGAGGATTCCCTTGGAACATTTGGGCATCTGCATGTGCCATCTTGACAACTTTCTCCTATTCAAGGTAGTTCACCTCAGAATGGGTTGTAGTAACATGCAGTCTACACCAATTGGTCATGAAGTTAAGGTCAGCCACGTTTGCAGTATGTGATCTCTCCTCATTTGCTTGATAGTTATGAGAAAATCCACCATTATTGGGCCCTGTATTCCATTTCCTGTTGTTATTTTTCCTTTGCTTATATCCTCTATTCTAATTCTGATAGCCCTGGTTAGAGGAATTTTGGCCTTGATAACCCCTTTGGTTATAATTGTTGTTATTTTGATAAGTACCCTAATTGTTGATGTTTTGATTAGGGTAGTTACCTTGGTTTTGGGAGGGGTTCAATCAAAGCTAAGCCATGTCATTTGTAACTTGAGATAGTTTTTTCTTCTAGGTCTCTACCTCATTCATAAGTTGGACTATATTTTCCCTTTCCACACTCTTAGCAATAGGTGGCTGACCACCATGATTTGGTGTTCCAATTTGGTTATGATGACTATGGAAACTTTGAGGAACCTATGATTGTTGAAAGAGATCAGGAGTTCTAGTAGCAAAGAATGGAACATGTGGTTGGGTTTGTAATTCAGACATAGGTCCATAATGGGAAGGAGACATTCCCAAGATAGTATTGAATAGAGGGGTAGGGCTATGCATATGATATCCTATTGAAGGGAAACCTCCTCCCAAGCTTCCTTGTTGAGAATAATTTGTTGTTGTAGCTTGATAGCTAGATGGTAGACTTTGGATAGAGAATCAATATCAGCTGGTTGATAAGTTCTTTGCAAGAACAAGCCAAGAAAGGGGTCTATAACCCTAAAGTAAGCTTGAATGGCACTATTCTCAGTGACTAGATAGGGATCTTGCAATCTCCTATGCATTTGTTGGAACTTGGTATTGAACAAGGGAAAGGATTCACATGGCTCTTTCTTGATAGTAGCAAATTGGTGGTATAAAAGAGCTCGATCCACATAAACCCTAAATTGATTGATGAAAGCATTTTCCAAGTGTGTCTAGGTCAGAATGGAACCTTGCGAAAGATTAAGGTACCAGTTGTATGCCATATCTACTAAGGAATAAGGGAACAACCTACAAAATTCATCATGGTGAGCTATTTGAGCTCTGGTACAAGCATCCTTAAAAGCTTGTATGTGCTCTTCATCACTCCTTGATTCGCCATGAATGTACTTGGGGAAAAATTTCTCAGGGTTCTTAGGCATATTGTGAAAACCTCCAAGGATAGTCCCCAATGGAGAGGGATTATTTTGAAAGAATGCCTTTAGTGGAGGTGGTGGTGGTTGAGCCAGCTATTGTATGGGTTGAACTAGCTGTGACGACAATTGAGATGGATGTGGTGGATTGATGGGTACCCACTGGGGTATTGGTGAAAAGCTTGGTGAAGTGAGCTGAGCTGACAAGGGCGGTATGATAGTTGATCTAGTCTTATGGATCTTGTGTCTTGTTGGGGTCTTGAGTTCTATGAAAGGTGATGGATTTTTAGCTGATCAAAGAACTCTGTGAGACCTTTCTAGTGAGAAAAATCTAGTATTATCCAACTTTCCCTTCTAGGCCCTCCTAGTGCCAACTTTTGTTGATGGTGAAAATGGCACAGCAACAGTTAAACAGAATATTGCTATTCTATTTCTCCTGAAAGAGAAAGATAACACATGGATACCTTAGCTCCCAAGGTCTTTGTAGTTGATTCTCAATTGTACCGATGTCCCTTAGTGGTCAATGTAACAGTAATGTTCAAGGGGCCTGCTAGTGTGAGCTTCTGGATTATTCTAAGATCAAGCATAAATTTAAACCTACTCTAACCGAGGGTTTTAAAGAAACAACAAAAGATAGATCAAGTCTTTGGAAGAGAAAAGAATGTTTATTCATCCAACTTAACCAAATTTTTTATCCTTCAAGGAACTGTAAACTAAAACTGAAGAACAAAATTATCTTGTGATTAACACACAGTTGCATTCATTCATAGTGCTGATTTCTACAATAGGTTACTAGTTACCATTTTAAATAAAACACCAAATTAACATTCCATTCCTTGAAGGCTTCACAAATTAAATGATTAACTTAAGACAAACACCATTCTGAAATACAATCTGAAGTAGATTAATATCTGGTTGCTTCTACTATTAGTGAAACAAATAAGCAACATTTAGAAATTTGGCACGATCACCAGTGTACAAAAAATCTATGACTCTAAATTGTTTCCAATTATATTAAGAAAAATTGAAAGATACATTCTAGGCTTTTGCTGAATCTAATTCCTAACTAAGAAGACAAAAGAAGCTCCTATTACAAAGAATCAGGATGCAGTTCTATCTCCTCTATATTTCCTCTACTTCTCTATGTATTCTAAAACTTCTCACTTTTTCTAACTACAACTTTTTTAACTCTTTCACTATTCTGTATCTTCTTCTAACCTTTTACAAAGAGGCAAGAATGCCATATATATAGAGTGTACCAAAAATAATGTGTTGTCCCCTGTCTTAGGGTTTAAAAAATATCTCACTTGGTCATAGGAGGGTTGAGCTTTAGATCTTTTGAAAAGAGTTGGTTCTACATTGAATGCATATCCCTATTGTCCATGTCAGTGGTGGCTTGACCTTAGGAGAAGCCTTCAAATCTTTTGTGGCTGCAACATTTACTCCTGGTATCCATGTATATCTTTCAACCCCTTCAAAGGGCTGCCTTCAATGCTCTAAAGAATTTTACCATTAATATTGATCCACCTCCTCATTAGTAGCCACTATAGTTGTCCCTATGAGTCATGGTTACTTCTTTCCTTCGGCCTCCTTCATGTTCAAGACCTTTCTGCACATTTACCATCTTCTAGAAGCATCATCAAGCCTCTCTTTGGGTCTGAACATCATCACCTGAGCTGATCCATTGCCTTGATCTCAGAAAGAATCCATGTCATTTGCATTTTGTTGGTGTTCCTTTTGTTTTACCAAAACAGTCAATCAGTCAAACTGTTATTGGTCCACCTTCTTAGCTCCTTTTGATTGGTGGAACAAAAGCCATGCCAGACTCCTGAGCGGTCAAAGGTTATTTGAATGGCATCGTACATCGGTGAGACACTAATTGTGTCCCCCTGATGTGATCATGTCTCTTCTGGCAGCTATTGGCATAGCATAAGACAGTTGGTGAGACCTTTCGGCGAGCTGCAGAAGTCATATTGATACCACAAAGACTATCGGCAAGATGGTCGCTAGTCAGCATGACCTTATAGCAAGGCTAGACCTTTAACCCTGAGCTCATTCTCTATCGACAAGACCCCATCGGGTCAGCGAGACCTCATGGCAATGTCCTCTTTTTCTCTCCGAGCTCAAGCTTCTTTCACTTCAAAGAGACTTCTTCAAGTCAGTGGGATGTCACGATGAGGCTCAAGATCCTTTGGTGAGCTCATTTCTTTATGTTGGGGAGACCTTTTTGTTTCAAGAAGACCTCTTGCCAAAACCACAACCTGTCAGTGAGAGATCCTCGGGTCGCTGAGACCCTTCATCAAGCACACTTCAATATACCGAAGAGAGAAATCATGTCAGCGAGACCCCTTTCTTGTCGGTGTGACCTTACAATGAGCACCCCCCATTTCCTCTCATGAGCACATGGAAAGTCAGTGAGACATCTTGCCGAGCCCTAGATCCTTCAGCGAGCTCGTTCCATCAGCAAGACTTTCATGATCGGGGAGACTTTTCACCTCATTCATCCTGTTTCGTTGAGATATTTCACAGTCACCCAGACATCACACCGAGTGAAAACTTTCTCCAGGCTCATCTTACTTCTTTGATGAGACAATTGGCAAACAAAAATCTTCTCTCTGATGCCCCTCTAATTTGGCAAGAGTTCACCATGTCGGTGAAACTTCTTCTTGAAGCCACCCTATTGTTTCCAATCGGTGAGACCCAAAGATCTTGCCAAGAACTTTCTCTGAAGGAGACTTTAATGCTGATGGGAAACTCTTAGTCACCGGGACAATAATTGATGTCTTGCCGATAGGTATTTGCATGTGAATTTTTATCACTATGACATCCTTGAGGTCTTGCCGATAGGCAACATAGATGCCTATTAACCAAATGCACTGGTAGTTAGCAAGACATCTGCAAGGTCTTGCCGACTTTCTTCTTAGAGGAAAATTATGACCAACTAGATTGAGGAATACATTCCAACTGAGCTCCCTTGGAAAATATCATCATGTGTGTGATTTGATCCTGCGGAACAAAGTCCTCATTAGTCCTCAGAAGCACATAAGATATAATATCCTAAGATACACTATTGTCTATGATAATATCATTCAATTTCTAGCAAGAAGAAAACCAACTCAAGCTGAAACAGAACCAAAATTTAACAGAACTAGTAGACAAATCAGGAAGAAAATAGAAGAACCCTAAGAGCAAAAGCAAATAACAGAGGCAAAGAAACCAAAAAGAAAGGGGGACCCATTTTGTTCCAGAATTAAATGGGGTGGTTATGCAAGGCATAACAAATACTTTGTCTTAATTTTTTCCCAAGATGGACATTTACATCAATATTTTTAATTGAATCATCATCTTTTGAAACCTATAGAAGCTAAACCATTAAGAATTTCAATATGATCATGTGAACTAGTGGTTTGTGGAAATATTTGTGTAGATTCTAAATATATATTTTTAATTTTTTTCCAAATTAAATTATGACTTTCAACATCTCCTTTAATAAGTAGTTTTAAACAAAACCCAACATTTTCAAAAGTAACGTTTGTGTTGTAAAACATAACTTTTTTCTATGAAGGATTAAATTCTAATTTTTAAAATATAGATTCTCAACATCAATATGGAGGGAATTAGTATTTTTCATAAGTTTTGGTTACATTTTTTTTTAATTAATTTTTGAAGTCACTATAACTATAATTTAAACATACGTGTGTGTCGTATAACATAACTTGTTATGTATATTGTAACTATCTTGAAAATAGGAAATATTAAAGCACACAAAAATATAATCAAACTATAATGCAATCTAAAGATAAACAACAAAGAACAAAAGAAATAGCTGAAACATAAAACAATCTCACCAAAGATCGATGCAACTCCATAGATAGCCTCTATTGTCCTTCTCCATTTCGTTGTGATGGTATTCTTGCCCTCATATTTTTCAGTATTGTGTGCAATTATAGCCTTGATAGATGTGATTATAAGAAAATATTGAAGATTAACAAGTGCTCCAAAATTCATACAATTTTGAGAGGAGTTGAAATGATGAAAGCCAGGTCAATTTATAGAAAATTGATCATTCAAATGATAGGCCGAGGTCAAAAGATAAACAAATGATTTAGATTAAAAGATTCGACATGCATTAAGATAAGTGTCAGTACTGATATGAGTGATAAAACCTAAGAATAGAGATAAAGATTAAATAATCATTTAATCTCTAGTTGAAAGTATTCAAAAATTAGAAGAATAATGTTTACATAACAAAGATAAAGATAAAATAACAGAAACAATCAGTTCAAATGCACACATAAATTAATTAATTAAATAAAGATATTTAATTAATAAATGTATACATGCATACTAGTTAGAACTAGATAACTGAGTGGTTATGACAGAGAGTTTATTCACAAAAGACACTCATACATTAAATCAGGAGATAACTCACTGATTCAAATAGATCTCGAGTCAAGTGGAAATGAATATTTAGATAACTTAAACATTTTTCTAAATATAGAGGATTGTGTTAAAAATAGACTTTTATGAATTAAATGATTATTTAATTCAAGATTCAACATTTAAAGAATAAATTAAATAAATTATAAGATTTATTTAATTGACTGAAGAAATGGTTAAATGGATAATTAAATAATTAAAGTATTTATTTAATTATAGTCAAAACTGTGATAAAGATAAATTAAATAAGAATTTATTTAATTTAAGAAGGAGAATAAAGTTAATTAGTGATGTAATTAAATAAAGAATGTTTATTTAATTAATCAAGATAGAGTAAAGATAATGTGAATTAATTAAATAATTAAGTTTATTTAATTAATAGATGAATACATGTTAAAGTGAATTAATTAAATAATCAAAAGTTATTTAATTAATAGATGAGAAAGGACTTTAGAAAATAATTAAATAATTAACATTATTTAATCATGACTATGAAAATATGAATTATGAAGAAATTCAAGTCACAGGCTTAGACCAAATTTCAGTGTCTACATTTTGCCCCTCTTTGATATAATGTCATTTCGGTGTTGTGTCAAAGAAAATTGGTCAAAAAAATGCCACATTCATGCCCCACTGTAAAATAGGTGAAGGTATGCCCCCTCAGGAAAATTGACAAATTTTTGAAAAATTCCAAAACAAATTGGAAATAGTCCCGATTAGTCAATTTGATAGCCATAAATGCAATGGAGTTGAAAAAAATGAGTTTTGAGGTGTTTGATACATGTATGGGTTGATAGAAGTTGGAAGAATAAGTGGCCAATGACAAGGTTGGAGGAAATTCCACCCAAAACCTTAGGTATATATAGAAATTGGGTGAAAATCCAATTCATTTTCACCCTCCAAGTTTAGAAATTTGAGTGTTTTGCTTTGGACCTTTTGCCACCATGTCTCTAGTTCCACACTCATAGCATTGCAGTTATCACATTTGGACTATCAAATGACCTGCAGATGCAGGCCTCTTGGTATGTAGTCAGAAACTGTCTTTTGAAATATTTATTTTCATGCTTTTCTAGGCATTTATTTTATTTTTTTGTCATGTGTCATTTATGTTGCACTGCATATGCATGCATTTTTTATGCACACGTATGTGGAACAACACATATATAAATTCACATCATAGGATAGTGTAGGTATTTTAGAAGATGAACGCATTTGGTTTTTATTTCAACACATGTGTATATTTGCATCACATTTGTAATTAACAGTAGCACATATATAATTTTGCAACGCATTTTTTTTTTTAGACACATTTGCATTTTGAATGGTCATTGTTTGGGCATGATTGCATTTGCATTTGTAAAACGTATTTGCATTTGTAAAACACATTTGCATATTAGGATGCTACATGTGTCTATTTGTAACGCATTTACAATTTTAAATGACACTTTTGATTTTTTGTAACACATTTGAAAATGAAATTATGACACATTTGACTGGCAGAGAATTTTAGAATTTTGGACTAGGATAGGTTATTGATTATGACATGAGGCATGCATAATGCCATTGCAGGTTGTATTGGATCCGATATATACCAGATAGTCGAGATTGTTGACCTTTAGCTTCTAGGATCAGCTATGGAGCAGGGAGAAATGGTTCTTGTGGAACTTGGGTCTGCACCATGTGACATTCATGCCCACTATTTGGTCCAAACAAGGTCTATTGACTACTTTGTGTGAGCGGTGGCACTTAGAGACATTATTGTTTCATCTACCTACTGGTGAGGCAATGGTGACATTAGAGGATGTATATAGGATACTGAGATTACCGATTAGAGGAGCTAGGGTGATGTATGATACATAGAGGGGATTTGCTGAGATGTGTAGATACTATCCCCATCAGGACATTCGAAAGTTAGGGATAGATCACTATGAGGTTAGATGGCATGTGTTAGCATAGAGATATGGTAGATTAGATTGTTTATTGTGTATATTGATTGGAGTGGTAGTTCTTCCTAACCGTTGAGGTCATGGATTCCTTTTAGGATGGGGGGAGATGCTTGTAGGCATGCTCGAGAGACAGGTGGTATATTCCTGGGGCCCTTGTTTGCTAGCCATGTTGTACTTTCATTTGCATGATATAGCTTATAGAGACGCATAGTCTATGAGCTATGGTACCACACTCTTGATGGTATGGGTGTGAGAACACATAGCCATTTTTCATTCGCCTATCATAGTAGAGCTGCAACAGGGATCACCTTATGCCTTCTATTATGCAGGGAAAAACACCCAGACGCATGTTAGAGACACTAGTTACTACATACATCCTATTGATACGATGGTTCAGTTTATTTGGAGGTTGTACATGGACTGCCCATAGTGGCTAGATGAGGACGGGAATTTGACATTTTTCCAGCAGACATAGTATTTGATTGGATGGACAGTCTCACATGTATATATCATTGAGAGGCATTTGCCAAACATGGTATTGAGACAATTTGGAGAGGTTCAGTATGAGCCTCGAGGTTGAGTAGAG
>VDFB02261773.1:0-68429 GCA_007258455.2 Sequoia sempervirens | reverse complement strand
CATTGATGATGAACAAGAATCATGAACCCAAAATCTCTGGTTTTGATCCCCCCTATCAGAAAAAAAAATAAAAAATGTAAGATTAAAGAATTAGAAACAAAGGTAGACTAAAACTTCTATAAATTGAAAATCCAAGTGTGTGCATATGAGTTCATTTCCCTGCTTGAGCTACTGCAGAAGCCAAGTTTAATCAGGTCAGGCTACATAAATATTCTAACTCCAAAAGGAACCTGGATAGAGTCTCACTGCCAGTTAGGCATCTATATCCCTGACGAGATTGTTGTTGTGACTCTCTCGATCATAGCTCTATTGTCATCCATACATTTATAGCCCTAATAGAGATATTTAGATACTCCTGATAAGTTGAATTCATTTGATTTTCAATATTTTCTCTTTTTCCTTCTTTTGATATTTCTTTTCTTATTCACTTTTTTTATTTCAACCTGTGAACAGTGAAGTTCACACTCAGGGCTAAGAACCACGAAGAAATAAGATTTTTCACCTAACAAGACCTCACAAGGACCCTACCACAACTTCAGGATTCTTAAGATGTATGAAAGATATAAGATTTTAGAATACTTCAAATTCAAATCAAACCAGTGACCCATCTTCCTAAAATCAAACATTTAGACTTCTTGACGATAATGAAGACCTCAACCATCCATTCAAGACACATGATTAAAGTTTATCAAGGAAATACTCAAAACAGTCCCAGGTAAAAGCATATTTTCCATGCAGGTGCAACAAATTTAGAAGAAAACAAGACCTCCAAAGTGAAAGAAGAGAAAAAACACACCAAACTAAAAGCAAAGCTACTCTAACCAAAGCAAAGCAAAGAAAAATAGAAAGGGAAACCTACTCTAACCAAAGCAAAGCAAAGCAAAATAGAAAGGGAAACCTACTCTAACTATGTACAGGAAAAGAGCTAAAAACACCTCAAGATTGGAAATAATGCTTCAAATACTACCCATTGATGGGTAGTGGGATATCCTCCCTAGTGATAGTTTGCAAGCGAAAAGCATTATCTCCCAGGATCTCTAAAATATGATAAGGGCCAAGCCAATTTTTTTCAAATTTACCATGCTCCCCCTTACAGTCATGGGCTTTATCCCATTAAAGAACCAAGTTAGAAATCTGAATGGCTTTTACCTTGGATCTTCTATCAAACCACCATTTGACTACCCCATGATGTTTGGAAAAGTTTTCTAGGGCTTTGTCTCTTTTCTCCGCAAGGTGTAACAACTCAGCAAGTCGGGCTTCATGTTTATCCCCCTCATCATAATATTCATTAATGAACTATAGGGTGGGGATTTTTAACTGAATAGGAAACATAGGCTCTAACCCATAAACGAGGTGGTAAGGGGATATTCCTATGGAAGTCTTGTGTCTTGTATGATCTTCCCAGAGAGAAAATATGAGCTAGGTGTGCCAATCCTTAGGATTTCTTTCTAACAGCTTGCGAATAACAATTAGGAGATTTTTATTGGAAGACTCAACCAAACCATTACCCTGAGGGTAATAATTGGATGCAAACTTAATTATAATTCCATGATCAAAGGCCTAGTTAGAGAATTTCAATGATGAAAATGCAGGACCATTATCACAAACCAAAGACATAGGACATCCAAAATGGTTAATAATACCTGATTCAATGAAATTGATTACCACCTCAGAAGTACATTGCTTGCAAGCAAGGGCCTCAATCCATCTTGTGAAATAATTAGTAACAGTAAGAATATACATGTGACCTGCAGAGGAAGGCAGATTGATTGGACCTATGAAGTCCATTCCCCACTGTGCGAAAGGTTTTACCTCAAAGACTGGTTGAAGTGGGAGTGCTGCATACTTCTCTCTAGTTGTTGCAGTCTGACACACATGACAAGTTTTGACATGGTTGTGTGTGTCCTTGAATAGTGTGGGCCAATAGTAACTAGCTCTCAGAATCTAATTCACTGTAGAAGGTGTAGATCCATGGCCTATACCATATATGTCATGAAATTCCAACATTACTCTTTCAGATTCTACTTTTCCTAGGCACCTTAAGTAAACACCATCATGATTTTTCTTATATAGAACAACTCCCTTCAGCATGAAACTATCACTCTTCAAATGAAATACCCTTCTTTGTACTGCATTAAGATGGTCAAGGCATCTTTGAGTCAGGAGATAATGAACAATATCATCATACTGTTCACTGGGAGAAACATCCTCTAGATTGTAATATTGGGCTACAATATCAGGGCATTTCTGCCATTTTCCTTGTAAGTCCTTTCCCTCTTACCAAATTTATGGGTTGAATCTCAATATCATATTCTTGTAACATAGTTACCCACTTGGCTCTGTGCTCTCCTAGCTCATTTTGCATCAACAACAACTTGACTGCAGGATCCAAAACTATTACAAAGACCTTGTTTCTAAGGATATAGTGTATGAATTTATTCATAGCTCTGACTAAGGCATAAGCCTTCTTTTCCACACTTGGGTACCTTAGTTCTGCATCTTTCAATGGTGCACTCATGAATGCTATGAGATTTTCATTTCCTTGTTCATATTTTTGAGTCAACAGAGCAGCACATGAATGATTAGAAGCAAATGAATATATATAGAATGGCTTAGAATAATTTGGACTCACCAAAATTGGAGCCTCAACAATAGCCCTTTTTATCTCTACAAATGCTTCCTTAGCTTCTACATTCCATTCAACTTTGGCTTCCTACTTCAACATTGCATTCAATGGCTTGACTATTTCTGCAAATCCAGTGATGAACTTCCTGACAAAGTTGATTTTGCTAAAGAATGATTTCAATTCTTTCTTGCTAGTAGGTGGCTAGATCTTGAGTATAGCTTCCACTCATTCTAGATCAATGGCAATTCCTTTCTTAGAGAAAACATGCCCCAACAATTTTCCCTTCGTAACTCCAAAGATACATTTCTTTGGATTGAGATATATACCAAATTCCCTTCACTTCTAAAACACTTTGAACAAATCTGCAATATGATCACCTCTCTTCTTGGAAACAACTATCAGATCATCCATATAAATGATTATGCATTTACCAATTATGTCTTTAAAGGAAATGTCCATGGCTCTCTGGAAGGTGGCTCCAGCATTGATCAAGTCGAAGGGCATTCTCCTATAGGAAAAAGTGCCCCACTTGGTGGTGAAAGCAGTCTTATGTTTGTCCTCATATTGCACCTTAACTTGATTGTATCCCGAGTATCCATCCAAGAAACACATCATCTGAGATCCATTGACAATCTGAAGTACTTTATCCAACGAGGGTACTGGATAATTATCCTTTTGTAATGCTCTATTAAGGCTCCTAAAATCCACATAGAGTCTGATTTCACCATTCTTTTTTCTTAGAGGAACCAAGTTTGCAACCCAAGTTGAATGTCTAACTGGAAATATGATTCTGGCACATAGCAACTTCTGCACTTCCTTTTGAATTACTGGTTCCAACAGAGCATTGATGGACCTCTGCCTCTTCTTGAAGGGTCTTACTCCTAGATTGAGAGGGATAGTGTGAGTTATAATTGATGTGTCATATGTCTTCAAGTCTTCATAACTCCAGGATATCATATCTTGATATGTATGTAATGCATCGGTTATCCCTTTCCTCTATTCTAGAGTACATACTTTACCAATGAAGACATTCCTGACATCCTCATGAGTCCCCATATTATATTTTTCACATTGTCCACTGATGGACTCTTTCTTGGCATCTCGTTCTTGATCTTTGACCTTATCCAAATCAAAAGTCCTTTCTAATTGCACCATTCCTCTAGGAATAGTTTTGGTCTTTAGATTAATTACCCCTTCCAAATCCATCTCTGCTTCTTGGAGTTCATTTCATCAATAATTTGAGAAGCAAATACATTTGAGCTTGTGATAAAATCTAAAATGTGTGTATCATCTTCAAATACCTAGAAATTAGTAACGTTGTTAGGTACTGAAGGTACTGGGGTCAGTTCCACCATCAAATTCTTCAATCCAGAAAGAGACAGAGGTTGCAGTGTACTAGCTGCCTGGGTAAGAGAGTCAGCCATTTGATTCTTATTGTGTGGTATCAACTAAATGTTGAAGGAATCAAATCCTTCAATAAGGTCCCATACTCTATGTCTATAATTGGTCATACTTTGGTCATGACAAGAGTATTGTATCCTAACTTGCTTAACCACTAACTCAGAATCCCCAAAGACTTGCAAAATATTGACCTTTTTCTTTAGTGCCATGAGCAACCCATGGACCAAAGCCTCATATTCTGCTACATTATTGTACAATGAAATTGAAGTCTATGAGAAAGCAAAGAAAGTCTTACCTCTTGGACTAATTAGCTCAAATCCTTCCCCAACTCCTTGCTTTGATTTAGATCCATCAAATCTTAGAGTCCAACAACCAGCAACTGTAGACTTCCTTGTTGTAACTCTTGCATTGTTGTTGTTGGATGGTTCTTCAAAAAGCATCACCTTTTTCCCTTTAGGATCCTCTTGGACATTCTAGATATTAATTTTGATTGTTGGAGTGGGGTTGATACACTTCTATATTTGTTCTACTGCAGCCTGGCACAAGCAACAGTCCAATTTTGAATTGGAGGCATTATGCACCCTACACCAATTTGGAAAGAGTAGTTCTCCAATATTCATTCCTCTACGTAACTGGACCTGATCTTCAATGCACTTCTAAATGAATTCTTGGAAATTATCTAGCAAACTGAGCTGATTATCTTCAGGATCATCATCATTTTCAACTGGTTCCACCAGAGCTTCAATACCACTGGATTATGTTGTAAGATCAATAGGCACAACATGTAACATAAGGATTTATTCTACCTCAGATTCCTCAAAATGGGTTGCAAGCACGTAACTACCCATACTTATGATATCAGAATTTCATTGGAAGTATTCTAAAATTCTATAATCATGTATTTCATCCTGGGTTCTCTTTCAATTCTAATCTGGTTAGGCACTCCCTTCTAGGGAAGCCACATGTGATAGTGATCAGTTGAGACATATCCATTCAAGGCCCTAGTGAAGTCTCTTCCTAGAATTAGGCCATAAGCATTGGGTATATCAGCCACCTGTATATTAATAACCTACTAAATTCTAGGGTCAAAAGCAACCTGCATATGAATCATGTTTAATTCCCCTACAACATTAACTTTGATTCTATCCAGCTGAGTAACTTTCCTTTGGGAATCAACAGGAGTAATACCCATAGCTCTACAAACACAAAAAGGCATTACATTGGTGGAAGCACCCGAATCCAACAAATAGTTGTGCAAGTTCTTACCAAAATATATGAATAGAGATTGGGAATGGAGGAGTGTCTATTTTCCCTTGAAACAGAGTTAAAGGAGTATCCACTTGAGCAACTTGAGTTTTGTCCTTCTCTTTTCCCTTATCTCTAGGAGGCATGTGGACTTGATTATGAGTCTGATTTTTCCTTCCTACTGACTGAGAACTAGATGCTTTATTGACACATTCACTAACTGATTTATCTTGTGATATGGAATTTACATTATAAGCTCCTAGAACTGCATTCCTAATGGTGGAACTCTCAATAATTCAAATGCAGAGAGGCTTACCTTTAGCTTCTTGAGTTCTTCTAGAACATATATGGCCAATTGTTCCTCACTCAGATCAGCAGGGGTCTCCTTTGGGTATTCCACCACCTTTTCCTTGTTTGTATCAACACCTTTCCCTTTTGGCATGTCCATATGTCCTTGATCTTGAGATAAATATTACCTAGACACCTGAGGATGTGATGGATTATTGTTGGCATTAGGATCTAGAGGCATAGTGAAGTTGTTTAGTGGAATGGAAGTGGTGAAGGGGCCTCTAGCCTATGGACATCTATGTGGCAAGTCTCTCAGATCATACTTCTTAATAGGCCTCTGGAAGGTCTGTACCTCTTCAACATAAGCTTCTTCTTCATCCATGGGGCCATTTTCATTCACTAGATTTTCATCAAACAACTTTGTAATCTCATCCCCATTGCACACTTGGTCTACCTCTTCCTTCAATTGGTCTGATTATTCTTTAGGTACATTTTCCTTGCTTTGTGGAAAAGGAGCATTATTCAGTACCAACACTGATGAATAATAGGGAGTAGATGACACCATTTCCTGACTACTTGCATTATTCTCCACTTCATATTAAAAAATTGAAGCTGTTGTCTAGAACTCTTGACAATCTAACTCAGAATGTTGACTCATTTTATGGAGCCTACACCATCCTGATAAAGTAGCCTTAGCCAAATATACACCACTAGGAGGCTTCTCTTGACTGACTGGTTGATTGACTAGCTGATCCAATGGGGTGGGGACTCCTCCATTGTTAGGCCTTGTATTCCAAGTCTTGTTTTGTCTAGCTGGATGTCTCCTATCGAACCCTTGTCCACCAACTTTCCCTCTATCAAAGTTCTAGCCTAAGGATTGTCCTTTCTTATAATTTTGTCCTTGTCATTATTATACCCTCTTTCAAGATGTTTTCCCCTATCAGAATGTTGTCCTTGTTTATTTTCCTTTCTCTGCTCTGATTGGACTACATATTTTCTCTGAGCAACCTACAAATGATTGTTCTAGTTCCTCAAATAAGTTACCTCCATATTTAGCTTCTTCACTTGTTCAGTCAATTCATCCAATCTTTCCTTGTTAGGATTTCTATATGGAGGTTGGTTTGCATTATTTTGGGGATATCCTACTTAGTATTGGCATTCAATGATTGATTTAATACTTCAGAATTCTATAGATATGTGGGAAAACTAGCCAGAGACTGTGTTTGGAGAGGTTGATTTACATTTTGTTGAGGGTAGCTGATTATGAGTGGAACTTGACTCACAGGAGGTCCTGGGTGACGGACCAGAGGCAACTGAGGTACTAGATTCATGATGGGAGTGTGATTAGCAAGAGCCTGGTTGAGAGCTGGGACTTTTCTAAGGTCAGTAGCAGGTTCTAATGACGGTAATGGCCTAGAAAAATGTTGCCTTAAAGTAGTGCTAACCTTCACAGCCTCTTGTATGCATCAAGTAGGGTATTAGGAGGGTTGTTTCTCCATTTCATGAAAGTAGTTGTCAGATTTTCAAGTCCCTCATAATAGAATTCTAAGGTAGTGGGCTCATCAACAGCATAAGGGGTCTCCAGTCAGGTATAGGCATGATGAAACCTATTGTTAAAGGACCCTATAGGCTCATGGAATTCTCTCTTAATATTAGTGAACTGAAGATAGAGCTCATTGGGACTAATGGGGATCCTAAAATTCTAAAGAAATGTAGTCTCTAGTTCAATCCAATTCTAGATACACCCAGCAGGTAAATGATTGTACTAATAGAATGCATCCTCTCCCAAGGAATAAGGAAAGAGTCTACATGCTACATCCTCATGATTGATTCCTCTATCCTTAAGACCAGTCTAAAAGATCCTGATGTGTTCCTCAACAGTTCTATTAGGATCATTAACATGGAACTTTGAACAAAAGTGTTCAGGGTTCTTGGGCATGACATTGTAATTAGCGAAACTCAATGGACACAGGTTATTAGCTAGGAAATCCATTGGTGGAGGTGGGGGTGGTAATGGATGATTTATGGCTGGCTGAGGTTGTTGAATGGGAATATTCTCAGACTAAGACTCAGATGAACTTGATGAAGATGGGGATGATGGAGATGGCTGGGTGGATGATGATTCTCCCCTTTTGTTGGTCCTTCTTGACCTACTAGGGGTTGGTAACTCTTGAAATTCCTACTCCACTGGAGTAGATATGATTCTTCTTCTAAATCTTTCAAGAGATATGGCAGACATAAATTGATCTAGATTGCTTCTTTAGGCCCTCCTTCTAGCGCCAATCTGTTGATGTTGTTTTTTGCACAACAACAACTCAGACAAAATATGGAAATCCTATCTCTCTTGAAAGGTAAATATCTATCAGCAAGCCTCAAGAGATAACCCCAAGGTCTCTAATGTCAGGTCTTGAAAATGCATCAACAACTCAGTGATAAATGTGAAAATGTTGGTAATCACAATGGGACCTTACTACAAGAAAATACTGAATCTTTAATTTCTTAGATCTAACAATATGATGATACTTCAATCCTAAATCTAACCCAAATGACAAAAGAAATAGAAAAAGATAAGGGTTTCAAAGAGATTTCTAAATTTAACACTAATCCTAATATTAACAATGCAAATGACAAACATTTGAAATGGACCAATCCCTCAGAAACTGATTTCTACTTGACCCAAATGGATCTGCAATCTTATAGAAATAGTGCAATCTTCTAAGGTACAAAATATTTTCAAATCATGAACATTCATTCAAAACAACCCTATTGCAATCGAAATGAATAAACCTCCACAATTGAACTAAGCACA
This sequence comes from Sequoia sempervirens, assembly GCA_007258455.2. Taxonomy (NCBI): domain Eukaryota; kingdom Viridiplantae; phylum Streptophyta; class Pinopsida; order Cupressales; family Cupressaceae; genus Sequoia; species Sequoia sempervirens. The sequence goes on along the minus strand of VDFB02261773.1, from coordinate 60,060 downwards.
ATGAATATAAAAGTCCAGGCTAACTTTGTAAAGTAACTAACAATCAGTTGGTTGTGAAAAGTATGGACCAGGGATTGCTGCAAACACTTCAAGTACTAAATCATAAACACTATCAATTTATCTAACATTAAACCTAATGCATTTATCAAATAACTTAAGCAATTCCAAAGATAGAATCACAAGAACCATGCAAGATAAATCAACACAAGAGAATTCACCAAAAGCATAATGTCTTCAATTGTATTGAATCACCCAAAGTAGCAACAATTCCAGTATTCTGTTACAACACTTGCTAAAAAATGAACTAACTTCTAACTCTTGCTCTACTCTCAATTCACTCTAGCATCAAAACTATCTATCTTTATATCCCTTACAAATGAGGCAGAATGCCATATTAATAGAAACCCCCAAGGCATGTCGGCCTAATTAGAATTTACAATAATAATAAATGGCCATAAAACAAGTTGGCCAAGAGGAATTCAAAATAAGATAAAATATGCATTAAATGCATGAACTCCATCCAAGTCGGCCTGGGATCTCCAATGTAGCTCGGACCAATGCATACAAAATAATAGGGAGGCAAAAATTATGATGTGGCCTTGCATTAACTTCTTTCCCCTTTGTCTTTATTTTGATCCACCCTATCATGCACCATCACAAACACCTTGTCCAAGTTGGCTATGGGTGGCAAAGGTAAAACCTTAATTCTCCTTTCAATGGATCTAATATTTTCTCTTGATTGCTCCACTGACTTATTCCACTCAACCCTCCTAGTTTGATATTTCTCAATGACTGCAATATAAGTGGGCACATCATCCAACTAATGCTCAGTAACTGGATCCTCAATGACTGGAGAATATCCATCTTGCCACCATTTCTTCAACTGTTCAAAGCTGAAATGCTTTGGTGTGAACTTCCTTCTCCCTATCATCACTTCAAAGAATGAGATGCATCTATCATAGATATCAGTCATGGCATCCTCAATTTTCCTCCTCTTCTTATATATCTTCTTCAAAACCTTCTACCTTATTTGAAAAGCTTCAAACCATTCCCAAGGTTCTGCAGCTCTTGAGGAAGAGAGAATTCCATCACTCACTAGTAACCTCATCTCTACTCTTTTTGGTGGTAGGAGTTTGGACCACTCTATTGTTTGCTTCATCCCTTTCTATATTGGAAATGACTCTGGCCTTCTTTCCTTTACCTTTTCCTATTTTTCTCTAGTATCTCATCCCAATTGAGAGGGGTATCATCCACAACAATTTTCTTTCTCTTTATTTCTTTATCTAGCCAACCTAGAACAACAGACTCTGACTATGCTTCACTCTATCCCACTTCTTCCTGCTAACCTTTGGGTGCATCTTCCTTCTTCTCAGGAAACTCTTCATCTTTATCATGCTCTTCTCTGCCATGATCCTCTTCTTCATGTATTGGTGATGGAGTCTTAATTGGAATTTCCTCTGTCTGAAGAGGTCTATCTTCTTCACTTCTAGCAAAAGAATCCTCATAAGTTACTGTAGAACCCTAATACAAATACTTGCAAAACATAAAAAATGAATACATTAGTAGATCAAATGCAAGCAAGAACAAGGATTCCTCAAGAAATTCATTTGAATAGCAAAAGAGATAAAATATGAAATGAATAACACAATGAGATTTCAAAGCATATAAAATCCTATTCTAAAGCCAACAAACTCCTAATCTCTTGAGGGAATTGGTGCCAATTTGATGTGAAAATTGGCCCTTTCCCAACTCCAATGATGCAAGTTTGATATGTTGATGATGATTGATCCACTTTTTTGATGAAGGATGAGAGCTCCAAGCCAAAAATCTGCAAAAAACCTAACTATGCTTGGATGAAATTGATGATAAGTCGCTATGGATTTGATTATAGTAACTTTGCATAAATTGTGGATGGATAAAATTAAGGATGAGCTCTTCATTTATAGAATGCTAATATGGGTGAATGTTCAAAATAGAGTAATGTGGGACTAACATTCAACCAATGGCAAGGTGCCACATGCCAACATGTGAATGGAGGAAGCTTGAGCACATTTTGATCAATGTGCAAGTTTGAAATTTGAATTTGATGAGATGACATGTTTAGGGGGGATGAAAGATGAGTTAAATGCCAAGTGGGAGACATGTAAGAGACAATGTAAGAGCTTTAAATGCTTTGTTGGATGAACAAGTCTATTTGGGGGGAGATTTCAAACTTGGAGGAATACTCCCTTTTTGATGCCATTTTGAAAGTAAATAGAGAATTATTAAATCAAACAAATGATTTAATTGTGCAAGTTGCAAAAATCTAGAGGAATGGAGTGATTAGGATTAGCATTAATCATGATTTGATTAATTTAAATGATGTTAGTTGATTTAACCATTTTGACTTAGATTTTAGGATTTAAATAACTCAAAATGAGAAGAGAATGAATTAGACTTAGTTAAATAAATATTTTTGATTTATTTAACCAAAGGGGGTGATATTAGACTAAATTAGATAAATGTTTGATTTATTTAATTTAATTAGATGAACTTTAGAGATTTAATCAAATAATATGGATTATTTAATTAAATCAAAGATAGGAAGATGAAGTGACCTAGCTAATTACATAGAGAAAATGATTTAATGAAATCAAGGGATTTATTTAATTAAAAGCAAAATTATGAAAAATTTAATCAAATGAGGCTTATTCGATTAAATGGTTAGATAGAGGGATAATTCAGGATGAGGCGATGTTAGTAGATCGGGATTGAGTGTGTAATATCAATTTTTATATTTTCTATGTCTACATTTTTTCCCTCTTTGAAGCAATGCACTTGTTGTGTTGGATCAAAGAAGAAATTGTCTTGATCAAAATTCAATTTTTTTTTGATTTTTCGGATGCCCCACTATTGCCCCAACGAGAAGAATTATGCTAGTATACTGCCCCCTCGAAAGATCAAGGGAAGATGTTTGATTTGAGGGTTGATCTCTTGACAAAGGTTCAACATCATTTCAACTTGAATATTTGATGTAGATAGATTTGATGATGTAGACAGTCATCAACCATGGCTAGCCTCATGCCTATTTTGATATATTACACACACTTGATCTTGATTTGTACCATGACAGTGACATTATTGATGATATATATGAGATGATTATGATGTTTATATGCAATGGATGATATAATGATGCATGGATGATATGGATGTACATGATATGATATGATGATGCTTTTATGATTATGCAAATAGGTGATAAGTGTATGGTTTATGAGATGTTTAGAATAACCAATCTATATTATGCAATGATGAAATGCAATGCATGTGAGATGATCAATGTTTCTTATATGGTATGATATACATTATGTAGTATGCTGACGGTTTGTGGATACAAGATGGATGCATTATTGATGATTTATGATTAACTATCACGATACCATGTTAGCTCGAAAAGCAAGAGATAGAATAAAATAAGAGATTCCAACAAGACATGAGATGATGATGATGATTATTATTTTCTTACCAAGGAGTTAGGATTTTAAAAGGGGAAATTACCTTATTGTTTGATAACACACCTAGATACGATGCATCAAGGTATAGATAACTAGGATGGTGTTGTACCTAGTGTGATGGACTTTGACTCGACAAACAAATAGGAGTATTCTTGTTCACACTTGACATATGGAAACCTTGCTAGGATGTACCTAACAAAGCAAGTATTTTCCAAGTTATATTACAAGAATTTCCAAAAAGCACAACAGACAAAAATATAATGATCGTTTCCCCATTCCTATCTCTTTAAATCCTTCATTTGGACATCATTGAGAGGTCCTTGGAATGAGCGTAATAAGATAAATCAAAAGAAAAGATAAAGTATGCAAACAAGCCAATGTTCTTCATACCTTGAGCCAAAGGGAGTTGTTTTGATAGGATAAGAATCCAAGGTGATATCCAAAATGATTCCCATTGTTGGAACGATATATCCTAGGGCATGCATTGTATAGGATGATGATGGGTTGATAAGTTGATTGATAGGCTATTGATTTAAGATTGACTGACATGTCTGAAAATGATCAAGAGTTTGATTTTGTTTTAAAGGTTTGTTGTTTCAATTTTCATTTTACATTTGAAGCTTGTTTTTGCTGATTGTTGTGGTTGTTTCTGTTTGTTTTGCCAAAGGATGAAGGTGACGATCAATTTATTATGGATGATTGATTATCGCGGGTGAAAGCGAAATGGGACAGATGGATTTTTTCAAATATTTGGATGTTTTTGACATTTGTGGAATGTTTTGAGGCTATTTTTGGTATTTTCAAGATGTTTTACAAATGTTTTTAGATTTTTGGATTTTCCAATATTTTTTTGGGGTTTTTTGAGATTTTATGATTTTTTTTGGATTTTGTGTTTTTCAAATGTTTTTTTGGATTTTGATGTCTCGGGGGCTGATGAAAGATTAGCCTTGCCTAAATTTAATCTTAGAGATGACGTAGTTCGGATCTAGTGTTTTTGAAGCTTTTTTGACTTTTTGAGTGTTTTTTGGATTTTTCTATTTTTTTGATATTTTTGGATTTTTCGCATGATTTTGACGATTTGGATATGGATGTGTCCATTTTGAATTTTTTTGAAAACCAAGCTAAGGTTGATTGATTGGATCAATGGATTGATGATGATAACATTCTTGAGGATATAGAACAATGCAAGGATAGTGTTAAGCAACAAAAGGATTGAGATGTTGACGGGATTGATGATGATATCATTGTTGAGGATGTAGAACAATGCAAGGATAGTGTTAAGCAACAAAAGGATTAGGATGGATATCCCAAGATGATGGATTCATTGGATTTTGATCGATCAAGATTGATGAAGCTTGATTTGGAACAAAATTTGTTTAAATGATTTGATGTGATGTTGACGTGCAAATTAGATGCGATTGATATTGATTGTTTGGATCGATGTTTGATTGAAGATCAAACTGGATAAGGAACATCTTCTCATCAAAATGTTCCATGGGCTAGTGAATTGGATTTTGGATCACAAATGCTTTGACCAATTTGATTTTACATTTTCCAATGTTTGGATCACCACATAAGTTTGGAGGATATAGATCAAGATTTATTCCTGAAGCAAGATGTAAATATCTACCCCCAATGTTTAGCAATGTATGGAATGTCATGGATGGATGCTAAAATAGGTGTATGGATGGATGAATATGGATTATCTTGTGAGAAGATAAAGTGTTTGGATCAAGAAAGCTCATTTGGATAGTGCTTCATAGCTTAGATAGTGTTGAATAGGATAAGATCAAATGAAAATGGCCCATGTCAAGATGTTTACCACAAGCAAATGTAAAGTGTGCACCAAACTTTCATCAAGATCAAGATAACTTGGATGAAAAGTGGATTGGATAAATGGTTCATGGATGAATGGATTTATTATGGATGAGTTGGATGAAATGTTGGATTTATTATGGATGAGATAAGATGCTTTCACTTGAACTAGTGCACGTAGATGCTCAATTCTACACATGATGCTTGTTTACCAGGTTTTTATCATGTTCTTGCCCAAAGTGCCACCATAGTGGTTTTCACTAAAGGATGATTTTTTTCTCTTTACTATTTGCAATCCTTTTTCTGATTTTTTTTGGACTTTCATATTTTTTATTTTTTTTATTTTTCTGAAAGATTTTAAGCTCATATTGAATCACAAGGTGCTATTGATGTAGATTCTCCTGTCATAATGTGCCATTGGTATCCTTCCTGAAGAAGTTACTTTGCTAAGATACGTGCACTTGAATGCAACTTTTGAGATTCCTAATCTGCTCTGTTGGTGATGGAGTTGACTTTTTCTTTGTGCACACATCGTAATAGAGTGCCTTCTAAATCCTTATGATGAAGGGTCATTACCAACACATGGTCAATGTGAGAATTGGATATCATGCGTGGAGGCATGGATGGCATGTGTTTAGGGATAAGAGATAGATTGGTTGACAGTTTGGAACCTTTGACTCTCCAAACTTGGGAAGATGAGCAATGATGGGTGGATATGGAAGTGTGCATGGAATTAGGACCAAATGGTTGATATACTTTGTACGTCACTTGAAAAGCCTGCTTTTGCTTTTGTGGAAATCTTTGATGGATACTTTTCCCTTTTTTATTTTTCCCCATAGTTTTTTTTGACTAATGGAGTTTGATAGGGATGATCTTTCTTTGTATGTTTTGGTATCCATGCTTATTTGATTTGTTCATTATGCTTCTTAGCTTCTTTTTCTTTGATAATGTTCTTCATGCTTTGATTCAAATCTTTCTTTTGATGCTGGTCCTAATTCATGGATGGGGTGATGAGTGGATGAAGATTCATGACGTGGCTGGTTGTAGTATTGGCATTGGTTTCATCATAAGGATTTTTTGTGCTCCTTATGTTGACATTTTCTTGAGACGAATTTTCCCCTAGTATTGTTGAAGTAGTACCTTCATACTTTGATTCTGCTTGTTCCAAGAGCTATTGTTTAGAGTGCATTCTTTGATAAATGACCATTGTAGATGATGCTATTGGAATTTGTTGTTCTGCTAACTTTGGAATATCCTATTCTATCTAACCTTTTTCCTTGAGTGAATACTTCTGGATATCTTTATTCATGATGTCCTCAGTTTGAATTTGGGATATATCTGATCCTAATGTTGACAACTCAGTCTGATTGTAGGAATTGATAACCCACTCTTTTTGTGTAATAATTTTAGGAGTAAAGAAATCATGTTCTAAATGAAGATCATCTATGTGTCCATCCATAGAAAGCATCTCATTGGTAGATGAAGGAGTATGTGCATCTTGCATAGATAGGAGAGTGTCCATTAGATCATTGTAGTATCTTGGAGATACAAATTCTTGATCTTGAATGATTTCAAAGTTGCTTTTGACATGCTTTGGATCAATTTCTTGACATGGGCAATGGTGGTGGAGATGTTTCTTGGTGCAATGACTCAACTATTTTGGTAAGTGTAGCAATTTGATCTCACCAAATTTGATCTTGATTTTGATCTTGACTCCCTTGATATAGTTGATTTTTTTTTTGTTCAAGAAAATTTTGGATGCATACTTGTGGTTTTTGAATGGGATCATGGACAAATTAGTTTTGGACAATGTTCTGATTTGGGATGATCATATTTGGCATTATGGGTTGAAATTGAACATTGTTGATGTTGGGAATCACATTGCCTTGATTTAGGTAGCTTTGATTTTGCATGGTGTTACCTTGAATTGGAGTTGTTAACATCTTGTTTGGACTTTGAACAATATTCGTGTGATTTGCAAACATATCCATCCCAAAGTTTACCAAGTTTGGATTCAAAATGTTCATGTTTTGTAAAGTTGTACTTGGTACATTCACATTTGGCATGTAGGGATTTGATGGGATGATGTTATTCATTTGAAGGCTCATGCATTGAGTGTTTTGTTGATAGATTTGTAGGTTTGGACTTGGATTTAAATCTACCATTGGGAAAGGTGTTCCAAAATTTTGACTAGGCATACTCACATTTGTTGTACCATTAAGGTTTGTAGGAGATAATGATCCCATGTATGGATTGTATACATGTGAGTTTTGAAAATCAATTAGCATTGTGAGGCTTTGATAATTTGGTTGGTTTAGATCACTTATGATGTATGGGTAAAGTTTATATTCCATGTTTTTCTTGTGTTTTGACCTTGTTTCAAAAGTGACCTCTAAGGTGTTTAGGACCAATGATGAAATGAAGGATGAAAGGGGTGAATGATATGGGTGTTATTTTTCTTAGGAACTTTGGATCAATGCTAGACTTTAGGATTTGATTTTGATTGATTTGATTGGATAATGAACTTGTAAACCCTAAGATGTTGGATGTGATCTTTAGGACAAACTTGTTCAAAGGTGTGTTGATTTAACTAGAGGTATGAGAAAGGATGCATTCCCATACTCCTAATTAAACAAGCTGATTTTGATTTGGTTTAAGGATGTACCCAAGTCTAGATAATGATGTTTCCAAAGCTCTAAAGTTGCTTGTGGGATGGGATGATAAATGTTTGAAATGGATGAAGTGTTTGATTTGATCCTAAATGAACCTAAGAAGGACTTGTTTACAGGGCCAAGGTTTTGAAGAACATGCTTTTCCCTTCAAACCAAAAGATCAATGTTTGCTCAAAAGACCATAAGACAAAATATGCACAATCACATGTGTGTGGTTCAATTGATTTCATCTTGATTAGTGAATTTCTTTTACCACAAACACTTTCTTGATTAATTTTTCAAACTAAACGTCTAATGTCCTAACTTTTTTTCATCCCACAAAGTGCTATGTGGAATTCAAGGAAATCAAGGCAATGGTTACCTATTTTTTTTCTTTAGTAGGTAAATTGAGATGTAAGTTCAAGTGTTTAGAAACCTATAAGAATGTGAATCCCAAGGGCAAGCAATAACACATGAATTTGGTCAATTGTATTTACCTCCTAAAGGGTTTGAAATTTTGATGATGATGTTTAAGTGTTTGTTTCCAAGATGTTTTTGAACAAGAAAAGTGTTTTGACTCACAATCAATATAACATCCTAGCTCAATTGGTACATTTTTCTTGGTGGGATTGCCTTATGCCCTTCATAGTAGAAGAGATGATTTTACATGCAACCAAGGAAAAAACATAAAGGTATGTTAAGAATGAAGTCTTAACCTCTATATTTTAACCAAAATCGGACATGGCAAGTAACTTCTTGGAATCTAAGTTCCAATACACCACTTTGATAAACTCATTGGATGGACTAGTTGGTTACTACAAACAAGGGTTTTAGTTTGGACTTTCTGTTCATGGAGATTGACCCATATGGCGAGAGTCCCTTTTTAGATCCATCTCGTCGGAGCCAACCATGTGATATTGGCATTTATTCCAATACCCACATTTATATCCTGGTTGGAAATACTCTTGGCTTTAGAGTGTTACTGGTTGAGTCATTCCCTTGGGTGAGTACTTTTTCCCCAAGGTAGGCCATCTAAGATAAACAAAAGAAAATAAACATATTCATAATTTGATCAAACCTTGTTTAGAAACAAAGGGAGAACACATGCAATAAGTTCATTCACATTCACACAAGATTTTTTTTAATTTTAAACCCAAAAATGAAGTGTGGAGGTGATTGCTTTATCTCAACCTAAAACCACAAAAAAAGGCCTTTTGATTCTCAAGATCGCTATAAAGCATGAGAGAAGTGCATACATCCTTTTTCAATGATGTTAGTTTAAGTAAGCCATCACAAAGAAAAAGTTGCACTTTTTCATTTTAAGGCCACAAAGCAATTGTGAGTTCTTTTTAAAGCACCAAAGGATAAATGAGAGTTGTTTTGTTCAATTTTTAATCCCAAAAACAAACTTTAGTAGATTTGAGTCATAATGTTTATTTTAAACCCTTTTGTAGCAAAAATTGAAAGATTCTTTTTAGATCCCAAACGAAATTAGTAGATTCTAAAATCTTGAAAGATAACAAATCCTTAGAAGAGGAATTATAATTTCTTCCCAAAGTGTTTAAAAACATTTGTTACAATGATGTGATAATGTTTTTCCTTTGACTTCCATGCTCCCTTATCCTTCAAAACCTGCAATACAAGCTCCAAATGTCAAATTAAATCAAGAAACAAGAAGATATGAAGGTTAGATAGATGATTGAGCATAAAAACCATAAAAGTTAGACCAAGTTTCATTATGATTTGACATTAAATAAAAATCTAAAAATTTTAGCTCTATCAAAGTTGATAATAACCTACACCATTGGATATCTAATAAAATTCTACACCATTTCAAAAAAAAAGCTTCAAAAAAGACCAAAAAATGACCAAGATATGACCATTTTAAGTTTGAATGAAAAACTAAGAAATTCCAGCGGCTCTATTTGTGATGGCGGCTCTGTTTGATTTTGTAGCAGCACTATATGGTGATGCTAGAGCTTCCAATAGTGTAGTTTGATTCTAGCAGTGTAGTTTCAATTTTTTGAGTAGTTTTGTATGGTGACGCTGGACTGTGAGTGGTTTTGTTTGTTATAAACACCAAAAACATCAAAAACCACAAAATTTTCTCAAAAAACATGATTTGATCTTCCGGTAGGCCCTCCTTCTAGCGCCAAATGTAGAACCTTAATCCAAATGCCTACAAAACACAACAAATGAATACATTAGGAAATCAAATGCAAGAAAGAACAAGGATTCCTCAAGAAATTCATTTGAATAGCAAAAGAGATAAAATATGAAATGAAGAACACAATGAGATTTCAAAGCATATAAAATCCTATTCTAAAGCCAAAAAACTCCTAATCTCTTGAGGGAATTGGCACCAATTTGATGTGAAAATTGGCCCTTTCCCAACTCCAATGATGCAAGTTTGATATGTTGATGATGATTGATCCACTTTTTTGATGAAGGATGAGAGCTCCAAGCCAAAAATCTACAAAAAACCTAACTATGCTTGGATGAAATTGATGATAAGTTGCTATGGATTTGATTATAGTGACTTTGAATAAATTGTGGATGGATAAAATGAAGGATGAGCTCTTCATTTATAGAATGCTAAGATAGATGAATGTTCAAAATAGAGCAATGTGGGACTAACATTCAACCAATGGCAAGGTGCCACATGTCAACATGTGAATGGAGGAAGCTTGAGCACATTTTGATCAATGTGCAAGTTTGAAATTTGAATTTGATGAGATGACATGTTTATGGGAGATGAAAGATGAGTTAAATGCCAAGTGGGAGACATGTAAGAGACAATGTAAGAGCTTTAAATGCTTTGTTGGATGGACAAGTCTATTTGGGGGGAGATTTCAAACTTGGAGGAATATTCCCTTTTTGATGCCAGTTTGAAAGTAAATAGAGAATTATTAAATCAAGCAAATGATTTAATTGTGCAAGTTACAAAATCTAGAGGATTGGAGTGATTAGGATTAGCATTAATCATGATTTGATTAATTTAAATGATGTTAGTTGATTTGACCATTTTGACTTAGATTTTAGGATTTAAATAACTCAAAATGAGAAGAGAATGATTTAGACTTAGTTAAATAAATATTTTTGATTTATTTAACCAAAGGGGGTGACGTTAGATTAAATTAGATAAATTTTTGATTTATTTAATTTAATTAGATGAACTTTAGAGATTTAATCAAATAATATAGATTATTTAATTAAATCAAAGATAGGAAGATGAAGTGACCTAGCTAATTACACAGAGACAATGATTTAATTAAATCGAGGGATTTATTTATTTAAAAGGGGAATTATGACAAATTTAATCAAATAAGACTTATTCAATTAAATGGTTAGATAGAGGGATAATTTAGGATGAGGCGATGTTAGTAGATCAGGATCGAGTGTGCGATATCAATTTGTATATTTTCTATGTCTATAGTTACCAAGGGAGTCCATAGAATTTTCTCCATCTCTGCAGCTACACTATGAAGCTCTCCTTCTTGAAATTCTTCTCCCCCTTCACTTGATGGGTGCTCCACATCTGCTAGTTGTTCTAATGCACCATGTGGCTCATGGGGTGGAGAAACCTTTTATGTTGTTCTGCATCAAAGGTTGTTGGAGGAATATCCTTCTTCGGCACATTATCCTTGGGAGGAGTTTTTGATCTCCTTGTGTATACCTATGTCCTTTCTCCAGAACTTTCTACAATTACCACTATTGAAGGATCAGTTGAAGGTCCAACCTTCTTTCTTGAACTCCTTGTCATTTTAATCCTTTTAGGTGTTGGGGCACCGTCCTTTTCTTCTCCTTCATTGGGTTCTTCCTCTACATATTTTTTTGTCCTTGAAGTAGCAGTCCTCTTCTTTGCTTTTGGTTTCCTCTATTTCTCCTGCTCTTCTGCTTGGGGACCTTTGATCTTAATCTTAAAAGGAGAATCTAGCTTGGTCTTGCCCTTAGGATCTTCCTCAGTTGAATCCTCAGAAGTGGAATGGGATTTTAGATCCCCCATCAGATTATAGGTGCATGACACACCTTCACTTTCAAGCTCCCACACCTTGTGTTTGAGCCACAAATTGGTGTATCTCGTCACAGGGGTCATGATTTGTTCTAATTTAGTTTTTTCTTCTTCGAGGCAGTCAACTTCTCCAATTGGCCTATCCTTAATTGGCTCATAATCATGACTTTGGATTAAGTCTCCATCATCTTCCACCTAATTGGGAACCATTTTCACACTATACATTTGAACCACATCAACTAGGAGTCTAGAGAATTTCTTTTTTCTTACCTCAAACTCATCCTTGCTATTGGCCCAGTAGTCCTCTATGTCATTTATGTGGTGGTATTCCCTATTGGATTTCTCTTGTGCTTCACCAGTGATATCAAAACCCAGCCTTTTGGAATGGTAAGACAACCCAAGAGTGCTCATTTCCTCCTCAGAATCATAGGCTGAATTAATTGAAGGGAACACCTTGCTAGTACCTATCTTCAGAGGAAAGTCTACACCAAATCCAGTTTTATGATTATCTTTCTTAGTGATGGCGTCAAAGTCACATATTTGCCTCGTAACCTCCAAAATTATAACATGGTCCATGGGATACCTTGGAATCCTGTATGGAGCCCTCTGACAACCATCAATTCTTATGTAGGAGAAGGTGGGAAACTGTATCAACCATGCCCCATACCTTTTGATCAGCGCCTTAGCATCATCTGATATTCTCACATGCTCTGCACCTTTGAGAAATCTAGTGATATGCATGGTGAATGGATCATTCACCCTCCTATAACTTGAGCTTCCTAAGTGAAATTAAGGATAAAATTCATAAATTACATCCTGTCCAAATATTCCTCTTGTGCTCAATCCTTTATAGGGATGAAATCTTGCAAGTGCATACACTAAATAGGAAGTCATGGTGAATGTCTTGGTTTGTACCACATTACACATTTTCTCATGAATCACAGTACTTATAACACCTACCCAATGATAATTAATATTTTCCTACTCCATCCTCACAATAACATGGAATATCCAATTCACAAACATACATGCACTCTTCAGGCCTACCACCAGCTAAGCAATGTGATGGCATCATAGACTTATTGTTTAAACTTTTCCCTTTGCAACTACTTAGGCAGTTTTGAGAAATGAGACTTTGGCTTCTCAAGCCAAGAATTGATAACCTGTTGTGACTTAATAGTCTCCTCCTCATAGTACCTTGTAGCTGCCTCCATATTGAATGCTACCACATGAGATATGGCTGGCATATCAAAAGTCTATGCAATAGAGACAGGGTTAAGATTAGCCAATACTCTCCCTTGAGGACCGTATATCCTCTATGAATCTCTATCATAGTGTCAGGCACATTCCAATACCAACTCATAACACTGAACTGTGGGCGGAAATCCTACTACATGAGATAATCTTGATTCCTTGAATCTCTTGGCCAACACTGGAAGATCTTTTTGTGCCATCCTTTCCTTAAACTCTTCATAGTCCCATCAACCTACATTTGTCTCTGATACTTCAAACCAAACTGAGGCTATCCTACTTTCCGGGATCCTACTCTTGATGTCCAATTTAATGCTTTCTGCTTCTAAGATAGAGGATCCCTCCATATCACCCTTAGCCATTCCAGTTGTTGCCTTGCTAGCTTCAGGCTACATCCATCAAATACTAACATAAAAATTCCAATTTTTTGATAACATATTCATCAAAGTGTTAGCTCAAAATCATAAGAAAACCATCAAATCAACTATAAACCACCAAACTGAGAAGTTCGGGATTCCAAGCTAACCGGGGAAAACTAGTTTGGGAGGAACTTTAGAAAATTCTAGACCAGGCAGATTTTCCCAAATAAGGCATGAAAATCAACAATAGATCATCAAAAATGAATAAAGGATGCATAAAACATCGTGTAATTTATCAGTTAAATGCATGGAATGTTAAGCATTCATCGTTACATTCATTTGTCTCATCCAATCTCTAAGTTCCACAAAGCTTTCAAAAGAGTTCGAAAAAAGCATCATTTCTTACATTATGACAAAGTCCTATGACACATAAAAATATAAAGCATCCTACATATGCATTCATGTTAGAAACATCATGTAAATATCACACATTGTAAATCAAACATATATCCTACATTTCAAAAACACAAAAAACATAGGTATCTATCATATCTAGGAAATCATGGCATAATAGGAATTCATCATCATAAAGTACATAAAAAAAGCATTACATGTACATAAAAATTGTAAATATACACATCAAATTACATCCATCATCATCAATATATAGCATCACATGTAGATAGCATTGTATATATAAACATCACATTGCATCTCATAATCATAAATTGCATACATAACATCCATCGATACCATAAGAAATCAATGCATACATCATCATATAGAATCAACATCACTTCATAGGCTGCATAAACACATCATAATGTACATATTGTAGACACCTAAAATTGACCTAGGCCCGTGACTCTTAATTTCTCCATATTTCTTCTAAAAACATAATATTTGATTATGTCCTTCTATCCAAATTCAACTATTAATTAAATAATTCTTAATTATTTAATTAATTCATACCTTCTATTCTTCTTGACTATTTAAATAAATAAATTACATTTTTTTTATTTAAATACACCACTAATGTATAATTTCCTCTTTAATTAAATAAATAATTAAATTTATTTAATTAATCCATTATTCCCTCTTGATTATTTAAATAAATAAATTTTATTTATTTATTTAAATACGTCTCTAATGCTAAAGGTCTTTTCATAATTAAATAAATCTTCCATAATTTATTTAATTATTGGTCCACTTCTTCCATGATTAAATAATTAGAAGTAATTATTTAATTGTCTCATTTAATTTCCTCCATTTTAAATAAAATTAGTTATTAAAATGGTCTCACATTACTAACTTCCACTTCTTTTAGTAAATAATTTAAAATCAATTATTTACTGTTATATAACTCCACATTTTTTAGTTAATTTTAAATAAAAAATGGTAATCTTCTTCCATAGATTAAGTAATTTCTAAAATTATTTGATTTTCCAAATCTTTCTCTTTCTGTCCAATCTTTATCTTCTTGTCACATTTATTTTCAACCATCGATTTGATTTTCTCAAATTGCATCTTGGCCGCTCATTTCATATTTTTTCCCTAACCCTAATTATGGGTTGTCACACACAATCTTGACCATTGATTTTAGGGTATTCATCAACTTTTAATCTTGGCCATCCGTCCAAAATTGTATTTGCTATAAAATGCCAATTTTGCTCTCATTTTGGCACTTCTTAGCACTTCATCTTTTGCATACTTGATTTCATGCTCTTTGAATCTTAGGCAATCTTGCATTCTTGTCACTTTGTCATAGTCATATTTACATTTCACTTAGCATAGTTTAGATGCTTACTAGTTGCATTATAGCATAGTATTGCATCTAATCACATAAATTCTTCAACATTTTCTTTTTTTCATTGTCATTGTATTGCTCATATCAAATCTAAGGGGAAACACACATTTTCAGCAAATTGAGAAGGGCTATGGAGGTGATTCATGGAGGTTTTGAGGACTATTTGGTATAATTGTTCTTGTTTAATGTGTTTTCCTCCATTTTTCTTCATAGTTAGATAATATTTTATGTTTATGCATGATTATAAGCTGACCCATTAAATTTCCTTAGTTACACATATGATCATCCATAACATAGGCATATCATATAGACAATAACATGCACAAATAAAAGACTACATAATCATACATAGAACTGCATATCATGAGAATTGCTGCTAAAATCATATTTATATATATCGCTCAAAAAGTGTCACATCACAATGTCATAATGTATCAATAAATATGAAGCTCGTAGGCTCTATGATCAAAATACAATGTCCATCAATAAATAACATAACATGTCCCTATTCGGAACTACCACTGCTCCCATGAGAAAAATGTGAAGGAGAATGATGGTGAGATCTTGATGACCTATGTACAAAAGGAGGCATGTCATATGGTCAAGATCTACAAGGTCCCTCGACCCCCTCTGTACTCACTGTCCTGCTATGATTCTTTCTCTGGGACCCACTGCTACATGCTTGAGAAATACTGGGATCCTATCTCTCAGGAGGAACCTCTCCCTCATAAAGATCCATGTAATATGTGGCTCTCTCCATAGCTCTGACTAACTCCCAAGAAAAAGCATCAGCTGACCCACTGCAAAGAGATTTGATCTCTAAAAACCTCTACTCAGTCTCCTATCTCTGAGCTATAGCCTGATCCTTGTCCACGTATTCCCTATCTCTCTCCATCTATAAGGAATCTTGCTTTGACATCATAACCCTCATCCTCTCCTAAAGGGATGCCACCTGAGCACACAGATGTGTTGTATCCTGATCAACAGGACCTGTATCATCTTGTCATGGCCGCTCCATCCCATTATCCTCCCACTCCTCTACAATCTTGTTCTTAGAAATCCTACTCCTAGTCGTCCATCTCCTCCTCCTCATCATCGTCCTAGTAGCCGATGAGCAGACCAAGAGAACCCATTTCTACCTCCTCCAAACCTACCTCCTCCTCTATATGCTCCTTAGGAATTTCCTCCTCTCCCGCATTCTCCTCTCCACCAACCCCAACATCTACCTCCTCCTCACCTCCACCAACATCGAGCATGTGAATATCCTCTCTCTCCCTCTCCTCCTCACAAATTGGTGATAAATGTGGGCCTCGTTTAGGACCATGTCTCCCCCTCCCACCACCTCTTTGACCTCCTCCTCCTCCATATCCACCATTACCTCTACCACCTCTCCCACCGCAACCTTTGCCTCTTCAACATCTAACTTGTGGTCTTGTCTTGCACATCTCTTTAGGAGCATCCTGGTTTGGATCTGTCAACAACACTAGCCTGTGACTGACCCACTAGTGATCATATTCCTTTGTGGTACTTGGATCCATTGCTCCACCTCTCCAACCCCATTATATTGGTCGTAATGCATAAATCTCTACCTTTTTTGTCACAACCCAAATCTCCACTCCCCATAGAGTCACCTCTCTTGATGATCTAGCATACTCTACTCAACCTCGAGGCTCATACTGAACCTCTCCAAATTGTCTCAATACCCTATTTGGCAAATGCCTCTCAATGATATATACATGTGAGACTGTCCATCCAATCAAATACTATGTCTGCTGGAAAAATGTCAAATTCCCGTCCTCATCTAGCCACTATGGGCAGTCCATGTACAACCTCCAAATAAACTGAACCATCATATCAATAGGATGTATGTAGTAACTAGTGTCTCTAACATGCATCTGGGTGTTTTTCCCCACATAATAGAAGGCATAAGGTGATCCCTGTTGCAGCTCTACTATGATAGGTGAATGAAAAATGGCTATGTGTTCTCACACCCATACCATCAAGAGCGTGGTACCATAGCTCATAGACTATGCGTCTCTATAAGCTATATCATGCAAATGAAAGTACAACATGGCTAGCAAACAAGGGCCCCAGGAATATACCACCTGTCTCTTGAGCATGCCTACAAGCATCTCTCCCCATCCTAAAAGGAATCCATGATCTCAACGGTTAGGAAGAACTACCACTCCAATCAATATACACAATAAACAATCTAATCTACCATATCTCTATGCTAACACATGCCATCTAACCTCATAGTGATCTATCCCTAACTTTCAAATGTCCTGATGGGGATAGTATCTACACATCTCAGCAAATCCCCTCTGTGTATCATACATCACCCTATCTCCTCTAATCGGTAATCTCAGTATCCTATATACATCCTCTAATGTCACCATTGCCTCACCAGTAGGTAGATGAAATAATAATTTCTCTAAGTGCCACCGCTCACACAAAGTATTCAATAGACCTTGTTTGGACCAAATAGTGGGCATGAATGTCACATGATGCAGACCCAAGTTCCACAAGAACCATTTCTCCCTGCTCCGTAGCCGATCTTGGAAGCTAAAGGTCAACAATCTTGACTATCTGGTATATATCGGATCCAATACAACCTGCAATGGCATTATGCATGCCTCATGTCATAATCAATAGCCTATCCTAGTCCAAAATTCTAAAATTCTCTGCCAGTCAAATGTGTCGTAATTTCATTTTCAAATGTGTTACAAAAAATCAAAAAGTGTCATTTAAAATTGCAAATGCGTTACAAATAGACACATGTAGCATCCTAATATGCAAATGTGTTTTACAAATGCAAATACGTTTTACAAATGCAAATGCAATCATGCCCAAACAATGACCATTCAAAATGCAAATGTGTCTAAAAAAACAAATGTGTTGCAAAATTATATATGTGCTACTGTTAATTACAAATGCGATGCAAATATACACATGTGTTGAAATAAAAACCAAATGCGTTCATCTTCTAAAATACCTACACTATCCTATGATGTGAATTTATATATGTGTTGTTCCACATACGCATGCATAAAAAATGCATGCATATGCAGTGCAACATAAATGACACATGGAAAAAAATAAAATAAATGCCTAGAAAAGCATGAAAATAAATATTTTAAAAGATGGTTTCCGACTACATACCAAGAGGCCCGCATCTGCAGGTCATTTGATAGTCCAAATGTGATAACCGCAATGCTACGAGTGTGGAACTAGAGACATGGTGGAAAAAGGTCCAAAGCAAAACACTCAAATTTCTAAACTTGGAGGGTGAAAATGAATTGGATTTTCACCCAATTTCTATATATACCTAAGGTTTTGGGTGGCATTTCCTCCAACCTTGTCATTGGCCACTTATTCTTCCAACTTCTATTGACCCATACATGTATCAAACACCTCAAAACTCATTTTTTTCAACTCCATTGCATTTATGGCTATCAAATTGACTAATCGGGACTATTTCCAATTTGTTTTGGAATTTTTCAAAAATTTGTCAATTTTCCCGAGGGGGCATACCTTCACCTATTTTACAGTGGGGCATGAATGTGGCATTTTTTTGACCAATTTTCTTTGACACAACACCAAAATGACATTATATCAAAGAGGGGAAAAATGTAGATATTGAAATTTGGTCTAAGCCTGCGACTTGAATTTCTTCATAATTCATATTTTCATAGTCATGATTAAATAATGTTAATTATTTAATTATTTTCTAAAGTCCTTTCTCATCTATTAATTAAATAATTTTTGATTATTTAATTAATTCACTTTAACATGTATTCATCTATTAATTAAATAAACTTAATTATTTAATTAATTCACATTATCTTTACTCTATCTTGATTAATTAAATAAACATTATTTATTTAATTACATCACTAATTAACTTTATTCTCTTCTTAAATTAAATAAATTCTTATTTAATTTATCTTTATCATAGTTTTGACTATAATTAAATAAATACTTTAATATTTAATTATTCATTTAACCATTTCTTCAGTCAATTAAATAAATCTTATAATTTATTTAATTTATTCTTTAAATGTTGAATCTTGAATTAAATAATCATTTAATTCATAAAAGTCTATTTTTAACACAATCCTCTATATTTAGAAAAATGTTTAAGTTATCTAAATATTCATTTCCACTTGACTCGAGATCTATTTGAATCAGTGAGTTATCTCCTGATTTAATGTATGAGTGTCTTTTGTGAATAAACTCTCTGTCATAACCACTCAGTTATCTAGTTCTAACTAGTATGCATGTATACATTTATTAATTAAATATCTTTATTTAATTAATTAATTTATGTGTGCATTTGAACTGATTGTTTCTGTTATTTTATCTTTATCTTTGTTATGTAAACATTATTCTTCTAATTTTTGAATACTTTCAACTAGAGATTAAATAATTATTTAATCTTTATCTCTATTCTTAGGTTTTATCACTCATATCAGTACTAACACTTATCTTAATGCATGTCGAATCTTTTAATCTAAATCATTTGTTTATCTTTTGATCTCGGCCTATCATTTGAATGATCAATTTTCTATAAATTGACCTGGCTTTCATCATTTCAACTCCTCTCGAAATTGTATGAATTTTGGAGCACTTGTTAATCTTCAATATTTTCTTATAATCACATCTATCAAGGCTATAATTGCACACAATACTGAAAAATATGAGGGCAAGAATACCATCACAATGAAATGGAGAAGGACAATAGAGGCTATCTATGGAGTTGCATCGATCTTTGGTGAGATTGTTTTATGTTTTAGCTATTTCCTTTGTTCTTTGTTGTTTAGCTTTAGATTGCATTATAGTTTGATTATATTTTTGTGTGCTTTAATCTTTCCTATTTTCAAGATAGTTACAATATACATAACAAGTTATGTTATACGACACACACGTATGTTTAAATTATAGTTATAGTGACTTCAAAAATTAATTAAAAAAAAATGTAACCAAAACTTATGAAAAATACTAATTCCCTCCATATTGATGTTGAGAATATATATTTTAAAAATTAGAATTTAATCCTTCATAGAAAAAAGTTATGTTTTACAACACAAACGTTACTTTTGAAAATGTTGGGTTTTGTTTAAAACTACTTATTAAAGGAGATGTTGAAAGTCATAATTTAATTTGGAAAAAAATTAAAAATATATATTTAGAATCTACACAAATATTTCCACAAACCACTAGTTCACATGATCATATTGAAATTCTTAATGGTTTAGCTTCTATAGGTTTCAAAAGATGACGATTCAATTAAAAATATTGATTTAAATGTCCATCTTGGAAAAAATTAAGACAAAGTATTTGTTATGCCTTGCATAACCACCCCATTTAATTCTGGAACAAAATGGGTCCCCCTTTCTTTTTGGTTTCTTTGCCTCTGTTATTTTCTTTTTCTCTTAGGGTTCTTCTATTTTCTTCTTGAGTTGTCTACTGGTTCTGTTAAATTTTGGTTCTGTTTCAGCTTGAGTTGGTTTTCTTCTTGCTAGAAATTGAATGATATTATCATAGACAATAGTGTATCTTAGGATATTATATCTTATGTGCTTCTGAGGACTAATGAGGACTCTATTCCGCAGGATCAAATCACACACATGATGATATTTGCCAAGGGAGCTCAGTTGGAATGTATTCCTCAATCTAGTTGGTCATAATTTTCCTCTAAGAAGAAAGTTGGCAAGACCTTGCAGATGTCTTGCTAACTACCAGTGCATTTGGTTAATAGGCATCTATGTTGCCTATCGGCAAGACCTCAAGGATGTCATAGTGATAAAAATTCACATGCAAATACATATCGGCAAGACATCAATTATTGTCCCAGTGACTAAGAGTTTCCCATCGGCATTAAAGTCTCCTTCAGAGAAAGTTCTTGGCGAGATCTTTGGGTCTCACCGACTGGAAACAATAGGGTGGAATCAGGAAGAAGTTTCACCGACATGGTGAACTCTTGCCAAATTAGAGGGCATCAGAGAGAAGATTTTTGTTTGCCAAAAGGTCTCAACGACTATGAAGGGTCTCGTTGATAGGCCAGGGAATTGAAGTGAGATCTTGGTGAAGAACAAAGCTATCAGTGATAGGAGTTAGTATCAGCATAATTTTTTTCTGAAGGCCAATTGTCTCATCAAAGAAGTAAGATGAGCCTAGAGAAAGTTTGCACTCGGTGTGATGTCTGGGTGATTTCAAATTATCTCAATGAAACGGGATGAATGAGGTGAAAAGTCTCCCCGATAATGAAAGTCTTGCTGATGGAACAAGCTTGCTGAAGGATCTAGGGCTCGGAAAGATGTCTCACTGACTTGCCATGTGCTCACGAGAGGAAATGGGGGGTGCTCACTGTAAGGTCACACTGACAAGAAAGGGGTCTCGCTGACATGATTTATCTCTTTGGTATAATGAAGTGTGCTCGATGAAAGGTATCAGCGACCCGAGGATCTCTCACTGACAGGTTGTGGTTTTGGCAAGAGGTCTTCTTGAAACAAAAAGGTCTCCCCAACATAAAGAAATGAGCTCACCAAAGGATCTTGAGCCTCATCGTGACATCCCACTGACTTGAAGAAGTCTCTCTGAAGTGAAAGAAGCTTGAGCTCAGGGAGAAAAAGAGGACATCGCCATGAGGTCCTGCTGACCCGATGGGGTCTTGCCGATAGAGAATGAGCTCAGGGTTAAAGATCCAACCTCACTATAAGGTCATGCCGACTAGCGACCATCTTTCCGATAGTCTTTGTGGTATCAATATGACTTTCGCAGCTCGCCGAAAGGTCTCACCAACTGTCTTATGCTATGCCAATAGCTGCCAGAAGAGACATGATCACATCGGGGAGACACAATTAGTGTCTCACCGATGTGTGATGCCATTCAAATAACCTTTGACCACCCAGGAGTCTGGCATGGCTTTTGTTCCACCAATCAAAAGGAGCTAAGAAGGTGGACCAATAATAGTTTGACTGATTGACTATTTTGGTAAAACAAAAAGGAACACCAACAAAATGCAAATGACATGGATTCTTTCTGAGATCAAGGCAATGGATCAGCTCGGGTGATGATGTTCAGACCCAAAGAGAGGCTCGATGATGCTTCCAGAAGATGGTCAATGTGCAGAAAGGTCTTGAACATGAAGGAGGCCGAAGGAAAGAAGCAACCATGACTCATAGGGACAACTATAGTGGCTACTAATGAGGAGGTGGATCAGTATTAATGGTAAAATGCTTTAGAGCATTGAAGGCAGCCCTTTGAAGGAGTTGAAAGATATACACGGATACCAAGAGTAAATGTTGTAGCCACAAAAGATCTAAAGGCTTCTCCTGAGGTCAAGCCACCACTGACATGGACAATAGGGATATGCATTCAATGTAGAACCAACTCTTTTCAAAAGATCTGAAGCCCAACCCTCCTGTGACCAAGTGAGATATTTTTTAAACCCTAAGACAGGGGACAACACATTATTTTTGGTACACTCTATATATATGGCATTCTTGCCTCTTTGTAAAAGGTTAGAAGAAGATACATAATAGCGAAAGAGTTAAAAAAGTTGTAGTTAGAAAAAGTGAGAAGTTTTAGAATACATAGAGAAGTAGAGGAAAGATAGAGGAGATAGAACTGCATCCTGATTCTTTGTAATAGGAGCTTCTTTTGTCTTCTTAGTTAGGAATTAGATTCAGCAAAAGCCTAGAATGTATCTTTCAATTTTTCTTAATATAAATGGAAACAATTTGGAGTCATAGATTTTTTGTACACTGGTGATCGTGCCAAATTTCTAAATGTTGCTTATTTGTTTCACTAACAGTAGAAGCAACCAGATCTTAATCTACTTCAGAATGTATTTCAGAATGGTGTTTGTCTTAAGTCAATCATTTAATTTGTGAAGCCTTCAAGGAATGGAATGTTAATTTGGTGTTTTATTTAAAATGGTAACTAGTAACCTAGTGTAGAAATCAGCACTATGAATGAATGCAACTGTGTGTTAATCACAAGATAATTTTGTTCTTCAGTTTTAGTTTACAGTTCCTTGAAGGATAAAAAATTTGGTTAAGTTGGATGAATAAACATTCTTTTCTCTTCCAAAGACTTGATCTATCTTTTGTTGTTTCTTTAAAACCCTCGGTTATAGTAGGTTTAAATTTATGCTTGATCTTAGAATAATCCAGAAGCTCACACTAGCAGGCCCCTTGAACATTACTATTACAATGACCACTAAGGGACATCAGTACAATTGAGAATCAACTACAAAGACCTTGGGAGCTAAGGTAACATTATCTTTCTCTTTCAGGAGAAATAGAATATCAATATTCTGTTTAACTATTGCTGTGCCATTTTCACCATCAACAAAAGTTGGCACTAGGAGGGCCTAGAAGGGAAAGATGGATAATACTAGATTTTTCTCACTAGAAAGGTCTCACAGAGTTCGTGGATCAGCTAAAAATCCATCACCTTTCATAGAACTCAAGACCCCAACAAGACACAAGAGCCATAAGACTAGATCAACTATCATACCGCCCTTGTTAGCTCAGCTCACTCCACCAAGCTTTTCACCAATACCCCAGTGGGTACCCATCAATCCACCACATCCATCTCAATTGTCGTCATAGCTGGTTCAACCCATACAACAGCTGGCTTAACCACCACCACCTCCACTAAAGGCATTCTTTCAAAATAATCCCTCTCCATTGGGGACTATCCTTGGAGGTTTTCACAATATGCCTAAGAACCCTGAGAAATTTTTCCCCAAGTACATTCATGGCGAATCATGGAGTGATGAAGAGCACATACAAGCTTTTAAGGATGCTTGTACCAGAGCTCAAATAGCTCACCATGATGAATTTTTTAGGTTGTTCCCTTATTCCTTAGTAGATATGGCGTACAACTGGTACCTTAATCTTTCGCAAGGTTCCATTTTGACCTAGACACACTTGGAAAATGCTTTCATCAATCAGTTTAGGGTTTATGTGGATCCAGCTCTTTTATACCACCAATTTGCTACTATCAAGAAAGAGCCATGTGAATCCTTTCCCTTGTTCAATACCAGGTTCCAACAAATGTATAGGAGATTGCAAGATCCCTATCTAGTCACTGAGAATAGTGCCATTCAAGCTTACTTTAGGGTTATAGACCCCTTTCTTGGCTTGTTCTTGCAAAGAACTTATCAACCAGCTGATATTGATTCTCTATCCAAAGTCTACCATCTAGCTATCAAGCTACAACAACAAATTATTCTCAACAAGGAAGCTTGGGAGGAGGTTTCCCTTCAATAGGATATCATATGCATAGCCCTACCCCTCTATTCAATACTTTCCTAGGAATGTCTCCTTCCCATTATGGACCTATGTCTAAATTACAAACCCAACCACATGTTCCATTCTTTGCTACTAGAACTCCTGATCTCTTTCAACAATCATAGGTTCCTCAAAGTTCCCATAGTCATCATAACCAAATTGGAACACCAAATCATGGTGGTTAGCCACCTGTTGCTAAGAGTGTGGAAAGGGAAAATATAGTCCAACTTATGAATGAGGTAGAGACCTTGAAGAAAAAACTATCTCAAGTTACAAATGACATGGCTCAGCTTTGATTGAACCCCTCCCAAAACCAAGGTAACTACCCTAATCAAAATAGCAATAATGAAGGTACTTATCAAAATAACAACAATTATAACCAAAGGGGTTATCAAGGCCAAAATTCCTCTAACCAGGGCTATCAGAATTAGAATAGAGGATATAAGCAAAGGCAAAATAACAATAGGAAATGGAATACAGGGCCCAATAATGGTGGATTTTCTCATAACTATCAAGCAAATGAGGAGAGATCACATACTGCAAATGTGGCTGACCTCAACTTCATGACCAATTGGTGTAGACTGCATGATACTACAACCCATTCTGAGGTGAACTACCCTGAAATGGAGAAAGTTGTCAAGATGGCACATGCAAATGCCCAAATGTTCCAAGGGAATCCTCACAAAGAAGGCGGCTCAGTAGATACAACAATGACTTATGACCTCTTTGAGGAGGAACCTTCATTCCCACGGCAAGAGGAGAATAAACCAGAGGAAGATTCATATGATGCCCAAGCCTTTTAGGCCAAAGGAGGACACTTCCTGAGAAATCAAAACAAAGGTCCTTTCACTACATCAGCACCCCCTAATCACATGGTGCCTCCAAATCAAAGTGCTAATAATAACCCTCCTCCACCAAAAGGCCCGCCTGACTTCCATAACAAGGGTAATTCCTCTAGTGTTGTCAAAAGTAATGCCAGTTATGATATAGAATTTGATATTGTTTCTGAGATGCAGAAACAAAAAAATTATTTGTCATATTTTGACATCTTAAAGTGGTGCCCTGTCCAAAGGGAGATAGTGTTGAAAGCTTTGGAGCAAGCTAACAAATCAAAAGGAAAGAACAAGGTGGCACCTGTTGGGAATGTGAATGCAGCCTTGTACAGAAACAAGGTAGGTACTCCACCATTTCTTTTGAGTTTAAGAATTTGTGGAAAGAACCTACATAATTGTCTATTGGATTTAGGGGCTTCAGGAAATGTTATGCCATTTTCCATATGCAAGAAGTTGGGATTGAACCCTATACAAATGAATAAGAAGGTCATTCAACTTGACAAGACAGAGGTTAATGTAGTGGGAGAATTAAGAAATGTACATGTGCAAGTAGGGTTAGACCTTAGGATCCTAACCAACATAGATATTCAAGTAGCAGACATTCCTGAGACCTATGGTATGCTGCTGAGCATAAATTTGATGAAAAGTCTAGGAAGATATCTTTCCCTTGACTTTTCACATATGTGGCTACCATGGAGAGGGATTCCTACTTAGATTAGAATTGAAAGTGAGCCTCGCTTCAAGCATATCATCACTGAATATGATTTCCCCAATGAGGTAGCCTATTTCGAAACCGGGATAGAGGTTTATAAAAGAGAGAAAATTTTAACCTTTTCTATTCTTGATCCTAAAGAACTGCTAATACAAAAAGTTCCTTGATTCTGTGATTAATGAAAACCATTAAGCATTGATCAACAAGCTACAATAGGATCAGTTGGTCTTGGGGGAAGACATCGATTTGCAAAGTCTTCTACTCCCTAATTGGTATAGGGTACACTACCAAAATCATTTCGAATTGACTTGCCAACCCTACATTAACATTTTAAATTATGTTTCCCAAGCTGAGGATGCTAGCTCAAGTCACCCAGAGGCCATTGTAGATTGCTTCTCATTTGAGGCCAAGGAAATAATAATGTTAATCAGAGATAGGATACCTTCAAAGGAGGTTCCATCTCAAATTGAGCCTACCCCAGACACATGTCCAAATCAGCATATTGATGAGGAGCAACCCCAAGGTTTGTTTGACACCTCTGCACTGACAAATACCCCAAAACTTGGGGGGTTAACCAAAGGCACAAGTGATTGTCAAGAGGATAGCCACCGATTATATCATATATATTTGTGTAGGAATTGGAAAGAGTACCTGAGGAACCAGTTGAACACCCATTCCCTATATCCAATGCAAAAGATCGAGTAGTCCCACTCCTAGCTCATTCTACCCAAGTGCCCACCATGACCCCATAAGGACCAACTCCAACTCATGATTAGTTGTGGACCCTCACGTTTAATGGATCTAAATCTAAAATAGGCTATGGTGTTGGGATTGAACTAACCAGCCCGAAAGAGAAAACCTTCTTTGCTTCTTACAGGTTGCAATTTGGATGTACTAACAACGTAGTAGAATATGAAGCTCTAGCTCAAGGGCTGATGTTTGCACATAAGAAGAAGGCCACTACCTTGATGGTCAAAGGAGACTCAGAAATAGTTATCAATAAAGTGCGTAGCCAATATACATGTCACAATAAAAGGCTGGCAGCATATAGAAACAGGGTATGGAACCTGATCAAGGACTTTGATGCCTTAGGGATTAGCTTGATTCCAAGAGAGGAAAATCAAATAGTTGATTCATTGGTTGTTGTTGCAAGTACCCTGGAACCTATGCAAGGATCCAAGCTCAAGAAATTCTCAGTGGAATTAGTGTCCACCCCTGCAGTTCCTAATAATATCAAGAACTTTCAAGTCTTTGATGATGATCGACATATTCTTGCTTTCTTAGCAAGCTCATATGTTTTTGAGGGGAAAATTATTGATAAGTCCAACAGGGATCAAGGAGATTGGAACCCTGAAGATTGTGATAAGGAAGGGGTCCTCAATTTAAAGAGAAATAGCATTCCAAAGGGAATGGTGGCCTTGGAAATAATTTTTGACTCAGACCTGAGGGCTCGAGAAAAGATATCAACTGAAGATAAAGGAGGCGAATATGAAATGGTTAGCTTAGTTGATTTTGGTCCTGAAAGGAATGTCTACATAGGGAAAGCCTGCCCTAAAGCAATTAGAAAAGACATATTGAAGGAACTTAAGAAAGATATTACTGCAATAGCTTGGGGATATGAAGACCTAAAGAGATTTGATGCTACTGCAATGACTCATACTATTCCCCTGAAGCCCGAAGCCAAGCCATTTTGACAAAAATAGTGCCCTTTCAATGCCTTGATTGAGCCACTGATAATCTTCCTTGTGCGTCATTCAACCTGGGTAGCTAACTTAGTTCCAATCCATAAGAAAAATGGAGAGATTAGGTTATGTGTGGACTTTAGGAATCTGAACAGAGCTTCGAAAAAGGATAACTACCCACTTTTGTCACTGGATGAGGTCTTGCAGACTGTCAATGGATCTCAAATGATATCATTCTTGGATGGTTACTCTAGATACAATCAAGTAATGGTTAGCTATGAAGACAGAATGAAGACAACCTTCACTACAAAATGGGGAACATTCACATATAAAAGGATGCCATTTAGTCTGATAAATGTTGGAGTAAATTTTTAGCATGCTATGGACATAGCATTCAAGGATCTAATTGGAAAGTGCATTATTGTTTACATGGATGACTTGATGGTATTCTCTAAAGATCGACTAAACCATGTTGTGGACTTGGCTAAGGTTCTGGAATGATGTATCCAGTATGGCGTCTCCCTGAATCCCAACAAGTGCGTGTTCAGAGTTTTTGAAGGGAAGATTTTGGGACACGTAATCTCTGAAAGAGGAATATCAATCAACCTAGATCAAGTTGAGTCCATTATGAAGATCCCCAGGCTAGGAAGCAAGAAAGAGTTGAGATCTTTCTTTGGAAAGATCAACTTTGTAAGTAAAATTATCACAGGCTTTACAGAGATTTTAAAACCACTAAATGAGATAATGAAGAAAGACGCCAAGATAGAGTGGACTGATGAAGCAAAGGTTGCCTTTTTTCAAGTCAAGCGATCCATCTCACAAGCATCGGTCCTTACCAGCCCTAACTACTCGAGACTATTTTATATCTATTCCTTTGCTTCTGAACATTCCTGCATAGCTGTACTAACTCAACAAAGAGAAGAGGCAGAGGAGAGGCCGATTGCTTTCATGAGCTCTCCATTTAGGAATGTTGAGATCAAATACCCACCTCTCGAGAAACAAGCTTTTGTGCTGGTCAGAGCTATCAAAAAGTTTAGGCACTACATTCTCTGAAGCCAAATCATTGTTGTAGTTCCTAATGCTACTATGAAGTCTTTACTTATGCAGAGTGGGCTATGAGAAAGAAGAGGGAAATGGATGGCCATCATTGCAAGAGTTCGATTTGGAGATACACCCTATGAGACTTGTCAGAGGTACAAGCTTGTCTAAGTCCATGGTGAATGCTGGTGACAACATCATTTGTCAGCAATACACAACCCAGTCCTTCTCCAACAATCCTTGGTATGATGATGTTGTCTATTTTATGCTCAACAATCGGTGTCCAAAAGGAATGAATGCAACTCAAAGGAGAGTGCTAAGAATGAAGAGTTCTCATTACATGCTCAAAGGAGGGTTGCTCTACAAAAAGAATTTCAAAGGAGTGTACCTACGATGCCTTGATCAGCAAGAGGCTAAACATGTGATCTCTGAGTTTCATGGGAAACATGGCATAGGTCATGGGTCTGCAGACTCATTGGCACACCAGATCCTCAGATCTGGTTATTACTGGCCATGTGTATTCAAAGATGCCCATCAACATGTAATAACATGTCACATGTGTCAGATTTCTACATCAAAGGAATGCCATTCAGCAATGCCATTACAACCCATCTATGAGGTAAGGCCATTTACCCAATGGGCACTAGATTTTATTAGGGTGATTAACCTGAATTCTTTTGCAGGGCTCAAGTTTATTTTGACTGCTACTAATTATTGCACAGGATGGATAGAGGCTATACCCTGCAAGAATAGCACAATAGAGGTAGTGATCAAGTTCCTCACTAAATGGATCACCACTAGGTTTGGAGTACCCTTCACATTGGTATATGGAAATGGCTCTTCGTTTTCTTCTATTGAATTCATTTCATGGGCTTATGATCACAAAATTGTTTTAAAGTATTCTTCAAACTATTACCCACAAGACAATGGAGTTGCGGAATCAACCAATAAGAATCTCTTAGGGGTAATTAAAAAATTGTTAGAAAACAACCCTAGGGATTGACACACCCAGCTGAGATTTGCATTATGGGTAGATAGGACTAGGATTAAGGCTATTTTAAATACCTCACCATTCAAGCTAGTGTATGGACAAGAGCCTATGTTCCCTATCCATCTACAAATACCTACCATCGAGTTCATGCAAATATTCTACTCTAGTGACAATAGGATAGAAATTAGATTAGTTGCTTTGTTAAAATTAGAAGAACAGAGAGATGCCGCCTTGCAACAATTCTTTAGGCACCAAGTTGTTGTCAAATGTTGGTTTGACAAAAGAGCCAAAATCAAAGCTTTTAGGATATTAGACCTTGTGTTGTTATGGGATAAAGCTAGTGAAAAGAAGGGCAGTCACCAGAAATTTGATAAGCTCTGGCTAGGTCCTTATCAGATTGCTGAGATCCTAGGAGAAAATTCTTTCAGACTAAGTAGTTTAACTAGAGAACCTGTTCCCTTGCCTGTCAATGGATAGTTTCTTAAACACTATTTTGAGTCATGAAGTTGGTACTTTTGCTGGGTGATTCATATGTGTAAATAATGTCTTCTTGTAAATAATTTTTGTGTGTAAATAATTTTGTTCTTTATGTGAATAATCTACTACTCTTTATGTAAGTAATTTGCTCTCTTGTTTGTAAATAATTTGCTATTTGTCTGTTTGTCCTTTTCTTTCCCTTATGTTTTCCTTTGTTCTTTTGGGTTCTGTTTTTGTTTTGTTCTTTGGGGTTTACCTATTCTTTCTCATCTTAGAATGGTGGTTGTTATCTTGAGCATACTTTGGTCATTAGGAGAGAGATGGTTTAGGTATTTTCAGGTTTGTTGATTGGGTGATTTTGTCCTAAAAATTTTCTTTATGCCCATTGTCAATAAGAGTTGTGGAAGGTTTTGAAAACAAGGTGCAAACTAAATGAATTTCATTAGCTTCCCTAAATCTGTCACAAATCATTAAGATCATCTCCTCTTGTAATGGTATATTTTCCCTAGGATGATAGTGTTGTAAGATTTGAGTAAAAAATCCGATCTCCCAATTACTGTTATGACGTCCATGGTAGTTTTCAACCTAGATTAGATGTTAAACATTTGACATATTGAGAAAAAATTAAATAAAATATCTAAAACTCCAAGAGAAAACAAAATGGAAAAGAAAAAGAAAAAGAATTATCTAAAGAGAAAAGGGACTCAATATGAATGGGTGATTCCAGTATCTCTATTGGGGCTATGGACGCCTGACTGGCAGTAGAGCAATGCTATGAGGAAACTAGAGGTATCTTCATCAGGGCTATGGATGCCTGACTGGCAGCAGAGCAATGCCTAGGATATCATTGCACAACATTTAAAGGGAATCAGCTCATGTAGCTCAAATCTTGCACATTGTTGTTCGAAAGGTGAAGAAAACTTTACAAAAGAGTGATGCACAATCAAGCACACATATGGATTTCAGGGGTAGCCAGTGATGATTTACATTTTAGATTCTATCTCAACCTTGGTTGTTATAATTAACCCAACTGGAGTTGTGATGTTCATGAACTAGGAGTTCTGGGTAGCTAAATCCTTTAGTTTCATGAAAATGGTTAAACCATTTTCCTAGTCGAGTCTCCATTTGTTATGCCTTGCATAACCACCCCATTTAATTCTGGAACAAAATGGGTCCCCCTTTCTTTTTGGTTTCTTTTCCCCTGTTATTTTCTTTTACTCTTGGGGTTCTTCTATTTTCTTCTTGAGTTGTCTGTTGGTTCTATTAAATTTTCATTCTTTTTCAGCTTGAGTTGGTTTTCTTCTTGCTAGAAATTGAATGACATTATCATAGAAAATAGTGTATCTTAGGATAATATATATTATGTACTTCTGAGGACTGATGGGGACTCTATTTTTCAGGATCAAATCACACACATGATGATATTTTCCAAGGGAGCTTAGTTGGAATGTATTCCTCAATCCAGTTGGTCATAATTTTCCTCTAAGAAGAAAGTTGAAGAGACCTTGCAGATGTCTTGCCGACTACCAGTGCATTTGGTTAATAGGCATTTGTGTTTCCTATTGGAAAGACCTTAGGGATGTCACAACGATCGGAATTCACATACAAATACCTATTGGCAAGACATCAATTATTGTCCTGATGACTAAGAGTTTCCCATCGGCATGAAAATATCCTTCGGAGAAAGGTCTTGGCGAGATCTTTGGGTCTCACCGACTGGTGACAATAGGGTGGCATCGACAAGAAGCTGCATCGACATGGTGAACTCTTGCCGAATTAGAGGGGCATCAGAGAGAATATTTTTGTTTGCCGAAAGGTCTCAACAACTGCGAAGGGTCTTGTTGATATGCCAGGGCGTCGGAGTGAGATCTCAGCAAAGAACAAAGCTCTCGGTGATAGTGGTTAGTATCAGCATAATGTATCGTTGAAGGCCAATTGTCTTGCCGAAGAAGTAAGATGAGCCTAGAGAAAGTTTGCACTCGGTGTGATGTCTGGGTGACTGCAAAATGTCTTAAGGAAATGGGATGAATGTGGTGAAAAGTCTCCTCGATCATGAAAGTCTTGCTGATGGAATGAGCTCGCTAAAGGATCTAGGGCTCAACAAGATGTCTCACCGACTTTCCATGTGCTCGTCGACAAGAAAAGGGGGTGGTTCGCTGTAAGGTCACACCGACAAGAAAGGGGTCTCGCCAACATGATTTCTCCATTTGGCATAATGAAGTGTGCTTGATGAATGCTCTCCACGACCTGGGGATCTCTCACTGACAGGTTGTGGTTTCAGCAAGAGGTCTTCCCAAAAAAAAGAGGTCTCCTCGACATAAAGAAATGAGCTCACCAAAGGATCCTGAGCCTCGCCGTGACATCCCACCAACTTGAAGAAGTCTCTCTGAAGTAGAAGAAGCTTGAGCTCAGGGAGGAAAAGAGGACATCACCATGAAGTCCCGCCAACTCGATGGGGTCTTGCCTATACAAAATGAGCTCGAGGTGATAATCTTTGTGGTATCGATATGACTTCCATAGCTCACCGAAAGGTCTCACCGACTATCTTATGCTATGTTGATAGCTGCCTGAAGAGACATGATCGCATCAAGGAGACACAATTAGTGTCTCACTGATGTGTGATGCCATTTGAATAACCTTTGACTGCCCGGTTGTCTGGCATGGCTTTTGTTCCACCAATCAGAAGGAGATAAGAAGGAAAACCAGTAACAGTTTGACTGATTGATTGTTTTGGTAAAATAAAAAGGAAGACCAATAGCATGCAAACGACATGGATTCTTTCTGAGATCAAGGCAATGGATTGGCTTGGGTGATGATGTTTAGACCCAAAGAGAGGCCCGATGATGCTTCTAGAAGATGGTCAACATGCAAAAAGGTCTTACACATGAAGGAGGTCGAAGGAAAGAAGCAACCATGACTCACAGGGACAGCTGTAGTGGCTACTGATGAGGAGGTGGATCAGTATTATTGTTAAAATGTTTTAGACCATTCAAGGCAGCCCTTTGAAGGAGTTGAAAGATAGACACGGATACCAAGAGTAAATGTTGTAGCCACAAAAGATCTAAAGGCTTCTCCTGAGGTCAAGCCACCACCGACATGAACAACAGGGATATGCATTCAATGTAGAAGCAACTCTTTTTAAAATATCTGAAGCCCGAACCTCCTACGACCAAGTGAGATCTTTTGTAAACCCTAAGATAGGGGACAACACATTCTTTTTGGTACACTCTGTATATATGACATTCTTGCCTCTTTGTAAAAGGTTAGAAAGAAGATATAGAATAGTAGAAGAGTTAAAAAAGTTGTAGTTAGAAAAAGTGAGAAGTTTTAGAATACATAGAGAAGTAGAGGAAAGATAGAGGAGATAGAACTGCATCCTGATTCTTTGTAATAGGAGCTTCTTTTGTCTTAGTTAGGAATTAGATTCAGCAGCAGCCTAGAATGTATCTTTCAAGTTTTCTTAATATAAATGGAAACAATTTGGAGTCACATAT
Organism: Sequoia sempervirens; assembly: GCA_007258455.2. Lineage (NCBI taxonomy): Eukaryota > Viridiplantae > Streptophyta > Pinopsida > Cupressales > Cupressaceae > Sequoia > Sequoia sempervirens. Next base: position 26,136 of record VDFB02261773.1, on the reverse strand, counting down.
TTTTTGTACACTGGTGATTGTGTTAGATTTGTAAATGTTGCTTATTTGTTTCACTAATAGTAAAAGCAACCAGATCTTAATCTACTTCATATTGTGTTTTAGTATGGTGTTTATCTTAGGTTAATCATTTGATTTGTCAATCCTTCAAGGAATGGAATGTTATTTTGGTGTTTTATTTAAAATGGTAACTAGTACCCTGCTGTAGATATCAGCACTGTGAATGAATGCAACTATGTGTTAATCACAAGTTAATTTTGTTCTTCAATTTTGGTTTACAGTTCCTTGAAGGATAACAAATTTAGTTAAGTTGGATGAATAAACATTCTTTTTTGTTCCAAAGCCCTGATCTATCTTTTGTTGTTTCTTTTAAACCCCTGGTTAGAGTAGGTTTAAATTCATGCTTGATCTTAGAACAATCCAAAAGCTCACACCAGTAGGCCCCTTGAATATTACTATTACATTGACCACTGAGGGACATTAGCACAGTTGAGAACCAACTACAAAGACCTTGGGAGCTAAGGTATCCATGTGTTATCTTTCTCTTTCAGGAGAAACAAAATAGCAATATTCTGTTTAACTGTTGCTATGCAATTTTCACCGTCAATAGTATTGTGATTTCATCCCACCTATATCATTACAATCTCACAAGATGGAGGAGCTAACTAATGACAAGTTAAACACTATAGATAATGTTGTCATTGATTTTGAGGTATTGCTTCAAGATCATGTTTCTATTTTTTAGGTTTTGGCCTCACAATATAATTGTGATCAGGTGAGAATCCTTGTTAGAAAATGTGCAACAACAACAAAGATGCAAGAAACAATGAAAAACATCTAACACCTTAATATTGAAAAAAACCTTGAACTTGAACAAAGATGTGATGAAAATGATTATACCTTGTCAAGTTGTCCCTTGGTTGACCCTTCAATATTTGACGTTGTGTATGCTTCTTTTGATGGAAAATGAAATGAAAAGTGGATGCAAGGTGGTTGAAAGTGGATGAGTGGTAGATTCAAGTGCTATGGTGAATGAAAATATGCAAAATGGCTAAGTATGGATTCAAATGGAAAAATGTCAAGAGTTTGGTATCAAATGTACATAAACCCCCTTAATGAGAGAAAAGAGGGGGTATTTATAGAGGTAATTGAATTCTCTAGAGAATTCAATGGTCAAGATTGAGCCACCATGGCCAAGATGAAGGGCTATGGTGAGTTGAGGACTCACAAGCCCTCACATATTGACATGTAGAAGGTGAAGTGGCCAAGGGTATGATGATGTGTTAGTGAGGTGGAAGAAGGACATGTGAAGGAGGTACTTGCAAGTACCTTGATGTGACCACTCAATGATCACATAGGGAAGAGAAAATTCCTTGGAGGAATAAAAGTGAATTTAAAATTCACAATGATTGGGAGATCTTATGGATAAGACAATGTTCCCAAAGAGAGGTGAGAAGTACCTCGGATAAAACAAAGTGCTTAAAAATGTAAGTACTTACCCACATGTGACTTGATGTGATAGGTCAAAGATTCTAGAAGACTTTGGCACATGTGATGTGACAAGTCAAAGGTTCTAGAACTTGCATGGGGAAGAGAAGATTCCTTGGAGGAATAAAAGTGAATTAAAAATTCACATGGGGAAGAGAGGAGTCTTGGATGAATAAAAATGAAATAAAAATTCCTTGGGGGATGGGGAGAGTTGACCAAGATGTTGATTGGATTAACTAATTAGCGATTAGAAGATAATTAGTGGTTAAGGAAGATTGGAGGCCAACTTGCAAAAGTTGGAGGATGTGACACATCCTAATCAAGGATTAGGCATGTGCACATTCCTAATAAAGAGATTAGGAGGTTGATTAGGGTTAAGGTCCAAAAGGAAGTGACATGTGAGGAATTAAATAAATCTCATATTTATTTAATTCATTTGATGAAAGGGGAATTAAAGAGGTAAGGTATTTAATTATTTAACTAGATACCTTAGGGATTAGAAGAAATTTAGAGGTATTAATGAAATAATAGTGATATTACTTAATTAATGTGGATAAGGGGATATTTAGACAAAAAAGGGGTAAATTTGGACCAATGAAGTGTCCAAATTTAGGTGTCTACAATAATATACCTAGGTCCTCATAGGGTAAAAAGAATATAAATAAATAAATTCTTCTATTTAAGCTCCTCTTTGCATAAGTATTGAAAGTACTAATAAATCTCCTCACTATGAGGCATGTCTTATCAAATAGAAAGAAGTGCACTTAGATTCAATGAGAAAGGAAAGAAAGGGAGAAAGAATTAGCTTGGATCTTAACTAAAAATTTAAATTGAAGCAAGAGTAGCTTGAAATTCCTACAACTAGAGTTGGTTTTCTAGCAACACTTATAATACCAATGGAAAGGATAATGGTTTTTTGGGGATCACCAAAAAATGTTGGAAGTATTGAAAATTGCAGCCTTTTCCATAGTGGTTGGCTTGAAGCAGGAGATTTTCTTACCCTATAGACTAGAAATGGTGGATTAAATTCTATTAATAATGAAATTTTTGGTAATTTTGCTTGCTTGATTGTAGATATTAGAAATAAGGGGAGTGGGATTTTCCATGGTCATAAAATTTATGCTTGCAGGGGTATCAAAAGACCTTTGTGTTATAATTTTAAAAATATGGGAGAACAAGTGATAGTAGGAGAGAATATAGATAATAAAAATAAATTTAGAGAAAATTTTAGTCCCTCCTAGGGTAAGAGTAAGCTCGATAGGAGCATATAAGCAATGATTTTTTTTTGTGAAAGGAAAGTTTAGGATCATAATTAAATAGGTGAAAATGTAAATACTTCACTAAAGTGGATACATGATGGTAATGATTTTGATGGAGTTGATTCATTGATCTCTACTTGTTTGGCAGCACATTTGAAAAATAACACAAGCCATGTTACAATGAAAATTCTCATCTTCTCTATAGGAATGGAAGGTCTTGTGGACTAGATTTTGGTAAATCAAGAAACATAAAATATTGCACATGATTACAGAGAGTCTATTGAAAAAATTATAAGTGATGAGGTGCCACCACAGGAAATTCCATTTGAAGTGTTTGAAATGTTATTTGAAATATAAAGTCATTTATCCTATCTGCAAACTAATGTCTAATGATATTAATGCCAGAAGATCTGGTGATTAAAGTGCATCATATGGAAAGGTCAACATAAGAAATGTCCCTTATCATAGCTTTAGAGACTCAAGTGACCATCTAAACTAGACCATGAACAAGGTGGATGCTATGAAGGGTGTTACCAAGCAAGCAAAGCTTAGTAGGTAGTAGAAAAGTTCACTAGGATTTCTATTTGTTGAAGAAATCAACAAGAAAACTTTGATGAAGAAATGTGTTAATGAAATTCAAGACTTAAATAGGCAACTTGATAATCATATTTAGCTACAAGAAGGTTTATCTACATCAAAATAAGTAATGTTGTATAGGTAAGAGAGGATGTCTCAAGAATTGAAAAACTAGAAATGAATACAATTTTATAGATAGAGTAAAGTTTGAAGGTCAAAAGAATCTACCTCCCATTCAAGATATCAATAGCCACTATGCTTCTAAAAAGAGAAATTATTTATCCTTTGATAATTTAGATGCTACCAATATGCCCTTCTTTTATATTGAGCAAGATCTTGAAAGGTGTGAATCTCATTTTCCTTCCAAATTATGTGAAAAGTTAAGTCCAAGTTTATTTAAGATTCACTCAAGGCTAGCTATTTTACACACTAAACAAACAAGTTTGGCCCCATGTGATCACCATAGAATATTCTTTGTTAACATCATCACAAATCACTTTGAACATTCCTCACATTCTTTAGAGTGTAGATGCTATGATCCACAGTTCTAATGTGAATGCATCATCAAATAGAGAGAGGAGTAATAATAGATAGAGGGAGAGGTAGATGTGGATGGAGTGAGAGGCCTAGGGAAAGAGGAGATAGAGGGAAAGATAGGTGAGAGACCTACAGGGTGAGAGAGAGGTGATATGGGAGTTTAAGGAGGGAGGGGGAGATAGAGATAGGGATTTGAGGAGGGAGGGGGAGAGGAAGAAAGGGGGAGAGAAGGGGAGAGACAAGAAAAAAAGAGAGGAGTAATAAGGGATGAAGGGAGAGGTAGACATGGAGGGAGTGAGATACCTAGGGAAGGAGTAGATATAGAGGTGATGAGCTAGAGAAGGGATGGATAGAGAAGAATGAAAAGAAAGAGAGGGATATAGAGGGATGGAGAGGTAGACAAGGAGTGATTGAGAGACATAGATGATATCAAGATGATTAATTATGATTCCTGATGCATTCATTTTACTTCACTACATGACTTATGCTAGGATAGTGATGAGTTGAATGGTGGAAATTGAAAGGCTATCCTTTAATACATAGGTGGGATTGCCCCTATTTTTAGGAAATGAATGGATTTAATGAAGCCCTTGTGACTAAATTTTGTAATTCATGGTTCAATCGCTAGATTGCTATTGGGGGATTTAAGTTCATTGTGAACAAAGGAATTGATAGGTATGATTATTGGTTTTAGTTGCAAAGGGAAGATTTGAATACATAGAACTTTGCTATTGATATTGAAGATTTGGAGATATTAGGTTTATAACCACATAGAAAGTTCAATAACATATAAAATTTGTTAAAATAATTAATGTATGGATCAAATTTCCTTGTGAAATTTTAATCTAAGTTCATGTATAGTGTTAAATTTTAAAATTAATTGTTGTCTTAGTTTGTTCATCTCAAACCGAGTTTTAGGTAATAGTTGTTTGTCATAGTATTTTTAGTTGATATGTTGCTTCGATATTTTTCAATCCAAAAGGCATGATGTTGTAGCAATATGTTCCCCAAGCAAATGTGAAATTTTTATTTTGTTGGTATTCAAAGGCTATCTTAATTTGATTGTATCCCAAGAAACCATCCATGGGGGACATCTTGTATCCTACTTTTAAGTCCACTATACTATTGATATTTGGCAAGGGAAAGTCATCTTTTGGACATGCCTTGTTTAAATCTCAAAAAATAGTACATATGTGGATTCCTCCTATTGGCATTGTCAATAGTACTAGGTTAGAAATCCACTCTACATAGTCAATAGGTTGAATGAAGCTAACATCAAGTAACTTATTTAACTTAGCCTTTACTAGTAGGGAAATTTGAGGATGCATTTTCCTTAGTTTTGCTTGAATGGTTTAGCATCATGGAACAATGGAAATTGATGTAGAACCAACTTGAGATCCAAACCAAGCATGTTAGCATAAAGACTAAGAAAATTTGATTTGTCTTTTTCTGAAGAAGGCATGAAACTTTGGTTGTTTTGTTTCTACCAAAGATGTTGCAAAGTGGACAATCTTAGGATTTTTATTAGTGCCCGTGTTTACTTCCATATACTTCTCTACTAGCATGGGAAATTTCTCTTGATTTATGGGAAGTAATTCCAACCCTCCATCTTTGGGAACGTCAAAGAGGTTTTCACTTTTGGATACATCCTTTCCTTTTTAGTTTTTCTAGGTCTAGATGTTCCTTTCGGTTTCACCTAGAGACCTTTAATTTTTTTATTTTATTTTTCACTTTTGTGACTAGATGTTGGGATAGAATCCCAAAAGTAGGTCATGTTGTCAAGATCTATGGTAAATACAACTTTATGATCTCTGTAAGGTATTTCTTCGTGTAATCCTATAAAATTGACTATTGCTTCATCATTTTCAAATATGTATAAACTTGGTGGTCCTTTTTGGTCCTAGTCTATCAATTGTGAATATACTAGAGGCATGCCATCATCAGTATTGTCAAGGCTCTTTGAATGGGAAGATAATGTGAAAATGGAAGTATTATCGATATCTCAAAAGGAATCAGTCCAAGATTTTCCTTTAGTTGAGGGGTCAAATAGGTCAAGTTCTTGGAATGTCTTGGCTAGGTCATAATCATTGGATGTGCAAGAGTACCACTCCCACTCATTTGAGTTAGTATTGATATGGGAATCCTAGGATGTCTCGATATCTTTTGAATCACTCACTTCCTCACTCAAAAACACTTTAGTACTATGAGCACCCACTTTTAATGGTTTGTACCCTATCCCTATATTCTTTTTTCATTTGGATGGTAGAAAATGTTTTGTCATCCCATTCTTGTGCAAACCAAGTCTATTGTGTCCATCATAACCTTTATGTTTCATGATCCCAAAGCCTTTACCATATTGTTCGGTTTGTATTTGCTTGGGTTCAATGTATTCTTATTCCTTATATAACCATGTGGTGATGTCCTCTTCATTAATATCTTATTTACTCAACTCTCCCCACTTTGTGAAAATTGTGGTGGGAGATGCTCAAATAGTGACCTTGGGTTCCTTTTTTATGGTTGATCGCTTACCATAAAATTTTGGTGATGTAGGAAGTTTACTAATACAATAAGATGTCTTCATATGGTACTCTCCACACCCCTTATCTTCAAATTGGATCTTAGGATCAGAAGATTGAATTTTGGAAGTGAATGATTTGGTTAAAGTGGAGGGATTGATGTAATGCCTGATGAAGTAGATGATGAACCTTCTCGATTGATTGGTACTTGTTGCTCAAGTGTTCCTCTTAGATTGTTGCAATATTAGAAATGATCAAGATTTCCGGCTAGAATAATCTTAGTGTCATTGCGGGGAAACTTTAAGCATTGATGATACATGGATGGGACGACTTTCACAGAATGAATCCATGGTTGGCCAAGGATGATGTTATAGGGGATATCCAAGTACAAAACTTTGAAGGTGGTATCTAATATAGTGGGCCCAACTCTTATAGTTAGTGATATGATGCCCTTGGAGGAGTGTCCTACATCATCATAAGCCTTTATGATTTAATTCTCTTTGAGGAGTCCACGCAAGCTTCAAAGAAACCTAATGTCATAACTATTTTTAGAGTACAAATATTCAATCCAACTCCACCATCTACTAGGAATTGTTTGATTGTATGCTTATTGATGTAGACTTCTAGGTGTAAAGGGTCATTGTGGTTGGATTTCTATGAGAACAAGTCTTGGTCAAAAAAGGTTACCTTGGTTCGTCACATTGTGATTGCACATTTTGGTGGTTTCTTAATGATAATGGTATTGACATGGTTATATGAGGACTGAATGTTACTTATAGTATAGTCATAGGTGACATGGGTAAATTTAGCTTGGTCATCGGTCTTTGTACCTAAGCTAGAGGCTTTCCCCATCCCAAGGTCATGCAAAGAATTTTTAATGATGTTACAATCACTATTGGAGGTCACTTGTTGGTTATGTACCTTTATGACACCATTTTTAATAAGGTCTTAAATTATGTTCTTGAGTTGTTGACATGATGAAGTTTTGTGTCCTTTGGTCCAATGATAGTCACAAAAGCCATTTTCATCCCACCATAAAGGTTTAAATGACCCTTGTTCATAGTCTTTCACCTCTAGAAGTTGTATGACATTTTTCTGTAAAAGTTGTTTTAAGACGAATTCGATCGGTTCCCCTAAGGGAGTGTATTTTTTTCTTGGTTGAAATTTCCTTTGAGGTCCACACCTTGGTTATTTTAGATTGCATTTTTTTTTTCTCAAGTACACATGGTTTTTGTTTGATGTGTTAGGTCCCTTAAGGGTGATTGTGGGACTAGCTTTGTGCATTGCATTTGCATTGATAACTCCATCATTCGTGACATTCTCATTGCAAGCCAAATACTTACTTTTTTCATTCGAGGTACTTTGGGAGTTTTGATTTTTGCTGAAATTTTTAATTTCCCCTTTTGAAATGAGTTCCTTTTCAAGGGTAGTGACCTTCTCCATGAGGTCAAGGAATGAACTGCAACAATAGACTTGTAATTGGTATTTCAATTTCAATGAACATGATAACCCTTTTTTTTTCAGGTATCTCACAAAGACATCGACTAGCCAAGCTTCTCCATATTTGGAAGAATGCTATGAATTCCTCACCTTCTACTTGTTTTGTATGACATAATGTGGCTACAATAATGTGACTTTTGATGTTGTAAGAAAAATCTATCATAAATTTTATTTGCTAGTTCATCCCATGTTCTTACGCCTATAGGTAAATGGGAAAACCATTCGAGTGCTTGTCCTATGAGGATTCTTGGGGAAATCTCATTAGGTATGTGTGTTCAAATGTGGTGTATATGCAGTCCATGTGAAACTCCCTCACATGTTTAATGGGGCTTCCCTTTCCTCTATACTTGATTAAATTCAAAATAACATAGTTGTGTGGAAAGGAGGCATGTATATGCTTTTTTCAAAAGGATATGGACATAAATCTTGTGTGGGGTACATTTTACTTATTGATATTTGCATGTTGTCCACTTTTCTTTGTAGTACAAGAATTGGGTTTGTCAAGACATCAACTTGATTCAATGATGTGTCCACCACGTTTGCAACTACATTATGATATATGGGCCCATGTTTGAGTTTTACAATCCAATGTTTGGGGTGGATGAATTGGTGTTGATCCTAAATGTGTGTTATGGATTTTGGTTTTGAGTGTTATGATTGAAAGTTGGAATTTTTTTTTGGATGTTGGGAGTGAAAATTGGAATTTGGTTTGATGTGTGGAGGGTTCATACTAAATTGCATTTGTAATGGACTTGAACTTGTTTAACCATGTGGATTTTGGTTATCATATTGTTGAAAAGGCCTTTGTGTGCCGCTTTGTAGGGGAACTTTGTTGTGATGTGTTGGTGCTCAAGAAAATTAGTATTTGGTGTGGTGTTCATCTACGGCTTAGGCCCACTAATGTAAACCTTTCACATTTTATTGTTTGACTTGTTTTTATCCATTGAAAAAGGATTGGATGATGAAGCCCCTATAGCATTATATGATGATCCAAATGGATTAAATGTATTGATAGGGGTTTGTGTCATAGCTTGTGAACCTTGTGTTCCAAATAGTGGTGTCGTATTGAATTTTGTGGAGTTTTATGTTGTCCCTCCTAATGGCATAGTAGCATGTATTTGTGGAATAGTGTGATTAGAAGTAGATTCATTGTGTCCTTGGTTTTGTGTAGTCTAATTGATTGGTGTTGTGGAAAGTGTGTTAAATTCAAAACCATGAGGAAATTTAGCTCCACTTTGTAACATTTTTTCTAGGAATCATTGTGGGTCTTGTGCTACCATCTCATCTACAAACCATGCCGCTCTAGGGTCTTGAGTTCTTGCCTCAATTTCCTCTTAAATTAGAGGTCTTTGGATGTCTTTTATTATGAATCTTTCAAAAGGATTGGAAAATGATGATCGTTTCTTAGGTGTCTCATTGGAGGACTTGACCCAAACTTCATGTTGCTAGTAGGATTGAAAAAGGGATCTTCATTGGTGTCCATTTATTTTCTTTCCCTTTGTAATCTCATTTGGACCATATAAGTATTGAAAGTTAATGAATGGATATGAAGTATAAGGAATGATAATGCAATGGTAGGTATGCAACTATGCTACGTTTTTGAGATTTTCAAGATATAATAAATACCAAATGATGATGCACCTATGGCCAAGATTAAGGTAAAAAGTAACAATAGATGAAATTGAGATATGGTAATGTCACTATGATCCTAAATCTATGGTAGGACTAAGACTAAAGTATGTAAATGTGATGTTATGATGAAATATGTGGAATGAATAAAGTTATGATACGAAAATGAAGACTAAGAACTTTTGTGGACCTAAGAGGAGGTTACTAACCAAACTAAGATAGTCCAAAGTACCCAAACCTGATTATCAAGACCTTAAAACGGACAAAGTAAAATGATTATGATTGAAAAAGTGGACCTCAAACTAGACTTATGAGTTTAAATTTACAACTTAAATGACAAAGATTGATTGATGAAAATAAGAGGTCAACACAATCTAAATTTGTGATAGTGATTTCATCCAAAGTCTGATAAGTCCCCTAGCCTAAAGTCTACAAAATTGTATGCAACTAATGAATAACCTAAGGTTTGAATTAAGGTATATGCAACTAAAGAATACAGTGACAACTTATATGAATGGAGTGAAATTAATGGTATGAAATGAGCAAGTATGTAGTTGAATAAGATGATTACTATAATGAATTGACCCAAAATAAGACTATACCAAAATTTCCCCAAAAAAATGACAACTACAAAATGTGGTTCACAATATATCAAATGTGGTTTACTATCTTGCAAATGTGGCTCACAATTTTTAGTAGTTGTGATTCTTTTTTTTAGTAATTACAGCTTATAGTCTGTACATATGGTGAATAGTGTGTTTGACTCTAGTTTGAAATGTTTTGGATTGATTTTTCATCTCTATTTTTTATGAAATATGATTTCAAACACAACAAACAATATGAAAGACAAGTTTTGGTTGTTAAGTAACCATATTTTATGTATTATGTGTATGCTCAAGGGTTATTCACCCCAATTTCCATGGGTCTAATCACAATTTGAAAACACTTCACACACATAAAACACTTCCCACCCTAAGGTCAATGGCCAGTGGTAGTAAATCTTAGGCCCACAACTTGGAATCTCCTTCAACAAAAGTGTAGGGACACCTTTAGGGGGTGTATTCACTCTTATCTTTGTGAGAGAGGATAGATAGGGGCCTGTAGGACTAGAAGGATGACCCAATCATCCTCTCCCCTGAAAGCTACAAGTTAAAAAGTAGCTTACGCTAAGCCAAGGATTTCTATTTCATCACAAGGGAGCCATATTGTAAGTACCTTCAAGGTGTGATGATACACATTTGCACTAAGAATGAAACCAAAAATAAATCAATCAATAAGGGCAGGCCTCTAACTAATTGGTTTCTAGTCATTGCTTGGGGACTTGACACCTTATTAGCATCCAACAAGCCACTTGATGCTTTAACCAACCCTACTTGGGGCCCTAAATACCTCACACAAGTGTGGGTATCTCCCCTTTTAGATTGGCACTATACGACGAAGGTTAACATTGGTTTGGACTTGGCTTTGGCCTCATCCTTTTATATTGTAGGTTGAGGGAAAAACTGCTTTGGTTCATACCCCTTAGAGTGATTACTTCTCTAAAGGAAATACCTTCTAAATGGTTATAAAAAAAGTGATAAAAATATAATGTTTTTGATCTCCAAGACCTCATATAAAAATTTGAGGAGAGAGCATACACATGTATTTTCATACATTGGAAAATGTTCATTAACCCTTAAGAAACCAAATGTATGGTGTGAAAGTGAAAGTGTTGAGAAGATTTTTTGATTCCCAAGATCACATAAAATGCAAGGGAAGAGCATACACAACTCAAAACACAAAAAAATCACCAAACAAGACAAACAATGGTTCTTTTTAATCCCAAATTGAAAATGTGATAATTCAAAGACACTTGGTTCTTTTTAGGTCTAAAATCCAAATATTCCTACTTAGAAATTAAAGTAAAATAAAGCCCTATAAGAACATGGATTAGTAGTCTTTGATATAAATACCTTGTCCCCATGAATGCCACAAGCTGCCAACCAAATATCAGTAACACAAAAACCTCTATTCTACCAAATAGAAAAAGAAAAAATGAAAAAATCATAATTAAAACCATGATTAACAATAATAGGAAAATGTGGGTTAGAGTGTCACAAATGCAACTCACTATTCTAGAAAAATGTGATGAACCAGACTAGGACTATGACAAACTAGCTAGCAACTATAGAAAACCAAACAGTGACTATGGTATACCAAATAGCGTCTGAGGCTCACAGTCAAAACAAATATGGTGCATGACCTGAAAGTTGCAAAACACTCAAATCTAGAAAAAATTGGAAAATATTGAAATAGAAATAGTGTGATTATTTTGTCGAGATCCAAAAATAAAAAACTAGAAATATGAGAAATGATAGAAAAGACTGAAAATTAACTAATGAAATGATTTTCCCTATAGTTAAACAAATGTGGCTCTTGATGCCACAAATGCGGTATTCTATCTACATGAATGTGTCGTGTAATATCTATCAAATGTGTCATGATGTACCACAAATGCATTGCATTATTTCTCAAATGCATCATTTAGCCTTACAGATGTGTTGCAAACCCGAAACTCAATTTTTCTTAAAAATTCTTTCAAATCTAGTTAGTTCACATCAGGTTCACCAATGTAGAATAGGGTAAAATTAAAGTAAAAGGCATGAATCAATAGAACTCAAACCTTAAAGGCCCTAAACCACCAATGAAGAACAAATGAACATAGAAACATAAAATATGAAAGAAATATTACCAATATTCCTAAGCCATGGTTGATTCACCTCCATTGTCCTTCTCATGTTTTCCCTTAGATTTTGAGTATTCAATAATAAGCCTAGTGATGATGATAGCAAAATATTGAAGATTGCACCTATCTCTTTGAATACGGTAAAAGTACAAAGCTATGTCACACTTTATAAAGGAAACAACCAACACTAATCAAAATTTTAAACTTTAATCACTAAAAATGGCATATATATTAAACTAGTTTTTAATAAATTAACACTATAATTTAGTTGCTGATAAAATGATGAAAAATGAAGTTGCATGTTACGTCAAACTTTTTATAGTAATTTTTTTTTTCTTTCAAAAATAAATGTTAGTTAGATGCTTGTCCAACATTTATAGTTAGAAATAGTTAAATTTAGTTGTGTTGATAAGTTGGCTTGAAAGTGTGAAACAACGTTGTGCTCTTATGCAATAACATGTACTTGAATTAGCCAAAAATGTTAATTCTTTTATAGAAAACTAAATTTGAATGAAGGGATATGATTACAAGCTAATATGATATGATTACAAGCTAATATGATAGGAAAATCAATGGCCAAGATTGATTGAGAAGCAATGAAATAGGGTTAGGGAAAATTTATGGCAAAGATAAGGTTTGGTTAAGGATAGATGGTCGAGATTAAATTAGAAATTGATTCAATCAGGGGTGGAAATTAATTGAGATGTGAAGAGATAAGAATGACATGAATAAAGAGGTTGGTAGAGAAAAAGAGGTTGGAGTGAATTAGATAATTAGGCGGGAAAGTGAATGATAAAATAATTTAAAACAATTATTTAATTATAGAAGAAAAGGGAAGGTTGACTTTTTAATTAAAAAATAATTTAATTCAAAGGTAGAGGAAAATGACAAATTAGTAAATAATTAAATAACTAAAACAATTATTTAATTATAGTAGAAAATGACAATAATTAAATAAATAAGCATTTATTTAATTATATAGAGATTGGGACATTAGTGATGTAATCAGAACTAAAAAAAGAAATGAATTAATTAAATAATTAAAATTATTTAATTAATAGGAAAATGTGACTTTAGACAATAATCAAAAAATTAAATTTATTCAATTATGTAAGGAATAAAAGAAATTGACATAAATGTTAGTTAGATGCTTGTCCAACATTGATTTTTAGTTAGAAATAGTTAAATTTAGTTGTGTTGATAAGTTGGCTTGAAAGTGTGAAACAACTTTGTGCTCTTATGCAATAACATGTACTTGAATTAGCCAAAAATGTTAATTCTTTTATAGAAAACCAAATTTGAATGAAGGGATGGGATTAAAAGATAATATGATAGGAAAATCAATGGCCAAGATTGGTTGAGAAGTAATGAAATAGGGTTAGGGAAAATTTATGGCAAAGATAAGGTTTGGTTAAGGATAGACGGTTGAGATTAAATTAGAAATTGATTCAATCAAGGGTGGAAATTAATTGAGATGTGAAGAGATAAGAATGACACGAATAAAGAGGTTGGTAGAGAAAAAGAGGTTGGAGTGAATTAAATAATTAGGCGGGAAAGTGAATGATGAAATAATTTAAAACAATTATTTAATTATAGAAGAAAAGGGAAGGTTGACTTTTTAATTAAAAAAAATTTAATTCAAAGGTAGAGGAAAATGACAAATTAGTAAATAATTAAATAAACAAAATTTATTTAATTATAGAAGAATAGGATAATGAATAATTAAATAACTAAAACAATTATTTAATTATAGTAGAAAATGACAATAATTAAATAAATAAGCATTTATTTAATTATATAGAGAATGGGACATTAGTGATGTAATAAGAACTAATGAATTAATTAAATAATTAAAATTATTTAATTAATAGGAAAATGTGACTTTAGACAATAATCAAAAAATTAAATTTATTCAATTATGTAAGGAATAAAGGAAATTGACATAAATGTTAGTTAGATGCTTGTCCAACATTGATTTTTAGTTAGAAATAGTTAAATTTAGTTGTGTTGATAAGTTGGCTTGAAAGTGTGAAACAACTTTGTGCTCTTATGCAATAAAATGTACTTGAATTAGCCAAAAATGTTAATTCTTTTATAGAAAACCAAATTTGAATGAAGGGATGGGATTAAAAGCTAATATGATGGAAAATCAATGGCCAAGATTGGTTGAGAAGTAATGAAATAGGGTTAGGGAAAATTTATGGCAAAGATAAGGTTTGGTTAAGGATAGACGGTTGAGATTAAATTAGAAATTGATTCAATCAAGGGTGGAAATTAATTGAGATGTGAAGAGATACGAATGACACGAATAAAGAGGTTGGTAGAGAAAAAGAGGTTGGAGTGAATTAAATAATTAGGAGGGAAAGTGAATGATAAAATAATTTAAAACAATTATTTAATTATAGAAGAAAAGGGAAGGTTGACTTTTTAATTAAAAAATAATTTAATTCAAAGGTAGAGGAAAATGACAAATTAGTAAATAATTAAATAATTTTTTTTAATTTAATTATAGAAGAAGAGGATAATGAATAATTAAATAACTAAAATAATTATTTAATTATAGTAGAAAATGACAATAATTAACTAAATAAGCATTTATTTAATTATATAGAGAAGGGGACATTAGTGATGTAATAAGAACTAAAAAAAACATGAATTAATTAAATAATTAAAATTATTTAATTAATAGGAAAATGTGACTTTAGACAATAATCAAAAAATTAAATTTATTCAATTATGTAAGGAATAAAGGAAATTGACATAGCGTTCATAAGACATTTTTTCAGTGTCTACACACTTTAACCTTCTAATATTATACTTTGAATTTAATTTTCCTTTTTCTCTTTAATTTTTTTGTGTGATGGAAACAAGTTGGATAACATAGATGTGAGCATCTTTTCCTTTATATATTGGATTACAACAATTTGATGTAGCATAGATCTAAACCATAAGTTGTCTTTGACTAAAAAGCCACATGTAAGGGGATTTAGTTTGTTAAAGTCGCCCAAGGGCTAAACTTGGCTCAAGCGTGTCTTAGGGGGTTTGAACCTTGGTTGATGACTTCTATATCACATATCATCACCCTTGCCATTTGTGCTCAACCAAATTGAGCCACAACCATTTAGCTTTCTCTTTATTTTTTGTCCTTCACTCTTGGTTGGATTTGACAATGTTTATCCAACACTCTAGATGCACATCTGACTATGTTTATTAATTAATTGAAATTCAAAACCTTGTTATATTTTGAATTTTAATTAATTAATAAACATGGCCAAATTGGGCATCTAGAATGCTAGATAGAAAATACATTCAATGTTAATTGCGTTCTTGTCATATCCTACCTTCATTTCTCTTAAACTTCTTCTTTGCTCTCTTCACCCTTATTTTCTCCAAATTTTAAATAATTCTTGTCTACATTCCATCTCATTTCCCATCTCATGATAGCTAGTAAAATGTAATAAGAAAGATTCATATAAAAATAATATAATTAATATTAAAAACATTTTAGTTTAAAATTATATTTTTAAATCTAATGGTTTTATATAAAATAATTTTAAATATTATATTTTTTCCCATTTATTTATTTTATTGTTTTATTTCTTTAAAGAAATAAAAAATAATAATTTAATTAAAATTAAAAAAAGGAGAAGACGCGTTAAGAAGAATTGCCTAAAATAACTTCATCTCCACTAATAAATTTCACAAATAAATCTATTTATACTCAACATGTTTTAATCCACTTATAAAAACTAAATCCCAATATTAAATATAATTCGATTGTATTAATTAAAACAGCTCATCCTAATCTTGTCAACAAAACGCGCGTGCCAAAACCAAAAAGTGACCAGTATTTGTCGCCGGTACCGGGAATGTTCTCCGGGCAGAAGTGTGTTCTTTCCCGGCGAATCCACAAAGCGTGTAGGAAGTATCTGTCCCTTTCGGTTTCGATTTTCGGTACTATAAGATATGTATCATACTTATCAACGATAAGTCCAAGTACTTATCAGGTAGGTTAAAAATAATCGCGCGGAGACGACCCACAAAATATAAATAAAATTCAACGACTTTGCGATTTGTTTTATTTGAAAAATAATCGCAGTTCGTGGGAAATCCTTTCGGGAAGGGTGACATTGATTTGGACTGGTTGAGTGATGAATTCGAGGATGGGGAATTCACATTTGGCTTCGTTATATAGTGGGCATCACTCCATTCTCTTTTATTCATTCTCTGGATCGATTCACCGTGTTTACACGAGCTTTCCTTTCATTGTTTTTGGTTGCAGCAACGCTACAACCAAGCAGAGCTACAATTGTACCAGCAACGGCAGCGGAAGAAATAAAAAGAGAAATTAGCTCTAGGCATGTTGATGTGGTTTACTCTATTTCTCTTGCATGCTTTTTGCTTCTTGTGGTGTTCTGTTCCGTGGTCTTGCGGTATGCTGGAATGGCAGAACCAGCTAATTAGTTTTATTCATTTATTACTTTTTCTGGTTTCTTAAATTCTTTGTGGAGTGTCCCTTGCTTTAGGATACCTCCATGTTCAGAAGGACACTCTTGCCTTGATGTTGGATCAGATTTAGATCATAAACTTAGATTTAAGTTTTGGAGACCTTGCAGCCTCTAGATTTCTAGCAACAGTTAAATTTACTGGATTATATTTTTTCAAAGCTTGCGCCAAGTTAAATATACTATAGACTTTCACCTGGCCTGCTCTGTTGTTGTATGTTCTGTGTGCTGTTAAATTTACCCAGTGGTCAGCTGGAGTAAGACGCAGGGAGAATTGACTGTGTTAATGAGTATGTAAAATGTCTTTTGAAGACTTGAGCATGGGTTTACACTATGAAAACATGCAACTTATCTTTTGAGATCTCCAATATACAGGCCAGAAGATTTTGCAAATAATGAGTTACTCTATTCTTTTCCTCCTTAGGTCCACTGTAAAGCCTTTTTTTTTTTTTTTAAAGAAATATACGGTTGTTTCGAGTTCAACATTTTTTAACCTCATTTTATTGTCAGCTTTTCATTTATTTAAATTTGGCTGCTTTGGATCACAAAGATTTGGGTGCCATGGTCTGTGCAGGGATGAAATGATTAGCCCTTTTCAAAAATTGCCATCTAAAGTTAAACTAAATCTTTCTTCCTTGTTTTTATCTGTAATTTAAGTATTATTCACTTTCCTTTCTGACAGTCCTTGTGAAAAAGATGGAATTGGTTCCCTTTTTTTTATCATCAAGATTGTTGGATTTCTGATGGTACAGGTGCTATTGACTCTTGTCAAGGAGGAGGAAAAGGAAGAGTTGATTTGGTTTAAGATAAGTGAATTGGATCAGATTATCGGGCCAGATCTTTCCAGTTCGGTCACAATGAGCACCAAATTGGGCCGCGATTTGGTGTTCCTCATTTTGCAATTTCTGGATGAGGAGGGACTCAACGAAACGGCACACGAGTAAGTATTATCTGTCTAATTCTGGTAATTTTGATGCTGCTTGAGCATGGTTTTGTTTTAGCATGATACAAATCAGATACCACAACTCTCTTTTTGTCTACTTTTTATCTTTACTGTAATTTGATTTTGTATTGCCTAGATTGGAACAAGAGTCTGGTTGCTACTTCAATATGGAGTATTTTGAATCCCTAGTTCTGGCAGGAGAATGGGATAAAGTTGAGTGTTATCTCTCAAGTTTTACAAAAGTACAAGAGAATTGCCACTCTACGAAAATTTTCTTTGAGATCAGGAAACAGAAATATTTAGAAGCATTGGACATGTAAGCATTATTTTCTATTGGAATTTGATCTGTATTGCTGCTTGTTGGGTGTGTTGTTAAATGTATTTCCTGCATGAACACTAGGCCAGTTTATGCTTTCAACTTCTAATGAGTAACAAATGAAAAAATTTCAGCCTTCTTTGTTTGTGGAAATTGGGCTTTGGAATATCTTTCATTTTTCTGTTCGTAAAAATTGATTGTGGGTTTGTAGATTCGATGTAAGGTTAATTGGTGATTCTGTTCAATATTTTTTTATTTTGCTCTTGGGATAGTGCTTGCTTCTTATTATCAAACTCTTCATGGTTCAGATTCCAGAATGTTGGTGGATTATTAGTTAGTCTGTCCATATTTGTGAATGTTGTAGACAGTTATTTCAAGATTACGAGTTTAAGGTTATAAATTTCTTAGCAGTATTTAAATAATACAGCATTGAGCTTTTCAGCTCATCTTTTCTGAGTAGTTTTCCACTTTTCTAGGAAAGACTACGCAAAAGCTGCAGAAATACTTAGAAACGATCTCAAAGTATTTGAACGTGTTAATAATGATGTTTACAAAGAACTCACACAGTTATTTCCTTTGGGAAACATCAGGTAGTACTCTGTTTAATGTTTGTTTTTATTACTTTTTCATGTTGTCCCACTTTTTCTCTTTTCCATATTGATTCTAATTTTAAAACATGAGTTGGCTCCATGTAGGGAAAATGAGCAGCTTTCTAGACGTGGGGATGCAACATCCACACGGAAAGTGATGTTTCTGGAGCTGAGAAAGCATATAGAAAACAACCCTGAAATTCGTAATAAGCTAGCATTTCCACATGTTGAAACTTCTAGATTAAGAGTCCTCATAAATCAAAGGTCCCACTTCTCTCCTTGCTTTTCCACAGTTTCCAAAACTGGTTCAGAAGAATTATTCCTTTTAAATAGTTGCAAGATTTGCATCTTAGATTTGCTGGAAACTTCCACAAATCTAATATGTTCGCTTGAAATTGTATCTCCAAATAAGAGTTGTTTGATTGAGCTACCTAAAGAACTAGTTAATAGTAATTATAAATTAATCTAACACCAATAACCTTATTCCAGAGGTGAATCATCCTAAAGATCAAGTAATGTGATTAGAAGTTCTATCAATAGAGAAAATCTCATGTTTGTTGTCCACATTTTTACTGGTAGTCTGCAAAATGTTTGAAAACGAGTCTACCAGTTTGGAGGGTGCAATTATTGAACTAGAAAACCCTTTAAGGGTCAGATTGTGTGCTTTAAGCAGGGATTTAGTCTAATTTTTTATTTCTCATTATAACTAAAGCATAATTTTTTTAATGCCCTTTTTTCCAGTCTAAATTGGCAGCATCAAGTTTGCAAAGACCATACTTCTAATCCTCATATCAAAACTTTGCTTGTTGATCACACATGTGCACCTCTTGGTGTATCTCAAATTCGTACAAATAATTGTATTGTTGGATCAATTCCACAAGGGGTACCCTTTTCCCCTATTCCTACACATGCTGTAAGTTTGTCAATTAGTATTTTAAAATTTTAATATCAGCCTCATGTCTTCACTATTCTCTTGTTCAACTTTTAGGCATTTGTTGATGTCATAGCCTCTTTCTTAGCAATATACCTTTTTTCTGATATTTTGCAGCCTTTTCCACATGGAGTTGATCTCTTTGGTAGTTGTAGCTTGTCTCTTACAGGATGGATGACAAATTCTGAGCCTTCCATGCCACATCCTCTTGTACCTTCTGGCACAACAAGTCTTTTTCCACCTCAAAATGCAGGTAAATATTTCATAGTTATCAAAAATGATTTTTTCAATCAATAAATTTCTCTTAGCCATTCTTGACTATGTGTTCAGGGATGTTGGTTTCCTAATAAGAATAACTGTTCTTTGTTAATTTTTGAACTTTAATAGAATCTACCTTGTTGTGTGGCAAGGAATAATGAACCAGACAATGTATATTTTTTTAAATGTTTTAATGGCTGATGGCTCAAACAGGTTTACGGATACAAACCAAAAGAGCCATTGCAAATAGTACTGGAATTGATTATCAATTTGTTAATCCTGAACATGTTGTTAAGCGTCCCCGTATTGGTCCATCTGATGAGGTAAGGAATGGTTTTCCATGTATGATGTAGATTTTGAAATTCCTTCATACTCATTCCAAGATTGTTCTAATTGCACAAAATGATTTGCTTGGTCTTTGTCCCTTGTTGTGTTGTCTCTCCTGCCATATATTTCTTTCTATAGTATTTTCAGTAGAAATATTGATATAGCTTTTGAGTATACTATGACATGATAATTTACAGTTTAATAGTTCAATCAATGGATTAGCTTAACACACTAAAAAATGAATTGTTCTATAGAAGAAAGGTGCCTGTAGAGGCACTAGTAACAAAGGTACCTTGTTAGATCATATGCTCATCATGTCCAAGCAGCAAATGACAAAACAGTTATGAATATCATGTGAATGCAGGTCACAATTGTAAATCATGTTGCTTCTGTAAATGAAACTACTCCACTTTCTAGCACCACAAGTTGGTTAGAAAAGATTTTTTCAGCAACATCAGTGGTAAGTAGCTTCACTTCCGATGTTATGTGGCATTCTGCTTGGGTCATGCAGTTCATGAAATACAATGCGTCTGCTAATCAATTTAAGTTTTTTGATTAACATACCATGAAAATGGAAGGTCACATGTGATCAATATAAAATTAATATTCCGGTTGATGATAAGGAGATTCAAAATTTCGGCAACCCTAATCCCATTCTTGTTGGTATGAATATGAAATGCAAAATTGTATAGGGTTAATAATTGTTGTTTGAAGCTAGCCACATCATGCATGATTGCTTGCTTCTTTTCTTATTATAATGCCACTCTCTCCAATCTCCTTAGTATTATTGGACATTATTGTACAATCACTTAAATTTAATGATACTGTGTCAGAATATAGACAAGTTATTATAAGGATTGATTACATAATAACAACTCCTGGACTTCGGAACAATGAAATCAATGAATAAAATTTGTTTGTTGAGTATCCAATTTTTGTACAATGTCATTGTTATGTTCCTATGAACATATTGTTAAAAAGCAGAGTGATTATGTTTTTAAGATTCTATACTTTTTATATATAATGGAAGTATCTTATTTTAAACAATATTTTTAAAAATGGATTTAAGCCATCAAGCTATATTTTGCAGTTAGATATTCATAGCTCTAGGAGATTGAGTCACAATGTACTGTTTGGACTTTGTCTATTTTAAATAAAGGGTTATCAGGCATCATTTGAGAGAAAATAATATTATCTCATTCAAACTTAGAAGTAGAAATTGGTCTGCATATTTTACCGATGTCTTTTATATTGATTCTATGTGGTGTATTGCAGTTTTGAACTGCTTATATAAAACCAGATTATAAGACAGTGTCCACGTAAAATTTGACCACCCTGTTCAACACTTATGTTGGTGAAATTCGATGGTAATCTATGATTTGATATTAGACAATTACAAGATGTAGTCCTTTCTTTTAGGTAAGATAAAGCCTTCTCTAGCTATTTTTTAAGTTGGATGTATGAATAAATAAATATTGAAAATGTTAGCCCATAAAATGCAGTTTTTTGCGAAAATCTAGAAGTAGTATAATGTGAAAATAATGTGAAAATCTGAATTTAGTAATAGGCATACTTCTATCTTTAAAAAGGTGATGACAATCTGAATATACCTTGAATCTAGAGTCAGGATGAATGTCTAGTCGGGTCCATTTGTTGGCAGTATCGTACACCAGTAAATCATTGGGCAATGGCAATGGGTGGATTTTTGTGTTTGAAATCAACTCCACGGAGGTTTTGGAGTTGATATTCGATAGAAGATGGAACGCTGAATGATTGCGGTCTGATGTTTCAAAATTTATATTAAGTTGGATGTCAATTGTTTTCATGTCTGTTGTGTTAGGATATGGGAAAATTGTGATGTGGAGTGCAGGGTAGTCTATTTTAGGCTAGTCATGTGTAATTGTTTCTACATGCTTAATAGTTTTAATAACATATCATGTTCTCTCCATTCTCATCATGTTCATTTGATACTAATGTATAAGCATCTAAAATATTGTTTCTTGAAATCCATAATTAATTAACTACAATGACTATTACACATATACAGAACAATGCTGACAACATCCGGCCAACAGATGTCAAACAAAGTCTTCAAGATGAGGATGCAAAGAAGATAAAAAATTTAAACGCAGGGGTGTCATATTCAATACACTTTAAGTCTCTCAAATTACCAGATTATATGTCAAAGGGAAAGGCAAGCTCTCATCCTCTATATGCTAGATAAAACTATTAAGGAGAAATGCAGAATCTCATTTACTTGTTCTCTTGTGTACCTCTAATTTTCCTTACTGTGCTCTACAGATTGTTCAATTACTCTATACAAAGTCTGGCTCTAATGTCTTAGCTTTGGACTCCAATGCTACCCACAAGCGATGGATATGGACATGCAATGAGGGGAATCCAACTGGAAAGGTGCAGATTCTTAGATGGAAACTTACTTGGACTTGAAATGGAAGTCAGTTTATTTTAAATGAATCTATGCATTTAATCTGACCGAGTATTATGAACTTATTTTCAGGCAACAACTACCATTCCACCTGAGTTCTTCAAGTCAGCTAATCAACCAACCACGCATGATTCAATTTACAAGGATCCAGAAAAACAGATCTCATGCATGGTTTTGTCAAAAAATGACAAATACGTATTATCCACTTCTGGTGGAGTGGTGTTCTTACTCGAACTGGATACATTGAAGGTGATAATTGATAATGTTCATTTAGAATGAATATGTTCCGTTGTAGTTTTATAGTTTGCTTCACTAATCATGTTCTTCCTTTTCTATTAAAGACTTCTTAGGCCAGAAAATATGGTAATTTGCCATTGATTCTACTTATACTTAATCTTTATGAATAACTACTCTGCTTTTATATGTCAAAAACATTTTAAAGAACACCATGATATGGGTAGAAATCTGTATCCCTATGATGTTCATTCCTAAATTCATGATTTCTTGGTGATTGGTATAAGATTCCTGATGCGATAATGCAAACCCTAATGCAGCCTATATCAATATTGTTGCCCCCTTCCCCAGCAGCAACATCTTTTGCTCTCCATCCGAAGGATAATAATACCGTTGCTTTTGGATTGGAGAACTCAAAAATTATTATACGCAATTTGAATTCCGAATTGGCCGAGGTACCATGGAACATTTAGTATTTAGCAATTTTTCCTATTTTCATTTATGACCTGGTTCTATAATGCATTGCATGTGTATATACCAGGAAACCGAAAAGATGTTGCAAGGACACCATCAAAAGAAAATCACTAGCCTGGCATTTTCGCTATCTTTGAATCTGTTGATATCAGCTGGAGCTGATGGCCTGGTAACAATTTTAGCTCCCTGAGAATTAATCAATTGGTTTACATTTCTGGCATTTAAGTAGTGAAAACACTGCTTTGATTGAGATAAATATTATGGTGGCAGCTTTGTGCCTGGAGTCTAGATGAATGGGAAATACAGCAACAAAAAATTGTATATTCACATGGAGAAAGGTTATCATCACCAGTTGGAGTGAGCAAAATACAGTTCCACAAAGATCAGGTTCACTTGCTAGTTGTGCAGGAGAACCAAATAGCAATTTATGATCTTTCTAGATTTGAACGGGCATGCCACGTAAGATGCTACACTTGTATAAATGCTAAGACATTATATGTTGGGCTTTGCTTTAAGACATTAAAATTTTCAATCTATAGTTATACTAAGTTCATAAATGAAAACTGGAGCCTAACATTTGAAGAAACAGCTAATGACTACTTGCCATTTTCTTTTGCAGTGGGAACCTCAGGATTCAATGGCTGCATCAATTTCAAGTGCCCAATATTCGTGTGATAGCCAACTAGTCTATGCCAGTTTCTTTGATGGTGCAGTTGGTGTTTTCGATGCAGATGTCTTAAGGCCCATTTTCCGTGTCCCTCCTTCTTCATATTTGCCATCAGGCACGAGCAGGTATGGTGCCATTTATGCACATGTTATGGTACACTTCTTGAACTCTACCTAACCTAAATTAATGGAACTTTTCTTGGTTCCCATCTGCAGTGACAATATCTATCCTCTTGCAATTGCTGCACATCCACATAAATTTAACCAATTCGCTATTGGTTTGACTGATGGGGGAGTGTATTTGATTGAGCTTATAGAATCATAGGGGAAGGAGGCCGTGGGCTCAGTGGAGAATGGAATGGTTAGTTCAGATCCCTCAATGAGCAACCATGGTTCAGAATTACCAAGGTAGCATGGAAATGTGACATGGCAAACATCAAACAGCAAATGCTAAATTTTGTATTCTATTGATCTGTTTACGAGAGCGATAATTGTAGCATTTATTTTCAGGGTCATGCATACTGTAAACTAATTTATTTTAAATTAGCAGAGGTTCTGCTATTATTTTCTATCCATTACGAGTTTTTCTAATGATGGAAATCATTTGTTTATTTTGACTGAACAGTTGAGGTTGGCCTAACCAACTGTAAATGCATTGCAATGATTCCTCTGCATTGATCTGTTATTCATTTTTATTGTGCCTATTAGAAGGGCCAGTTCAGTTGAGGAGAGGGTAAGTAATTCGGTAGTCTGACTTGAAAGGGGGCAGATTGAAACATTGCTCCAAATTTGTTTGTGATGGCACTAGAGTAGTTACAATAAAAGATCCCTCAAACAGTGATCGTTTACAATTTTAGTGCCATTTAGGCCAGCTTTGCCTATAAGACCTATAAAAGTATATAACTAGACTCTTTCTATGATTGTTGAGCTTTACCATTGTTGTTGTTATTGCTCACCATCTTTCTGATTTTCTCTCTGATTTTCAGTTTTAGTTAGTTTTCACTGGGATTTTCCTTTAGCGGAATGAGAAATGTTTTACTTCGTACTGTTTTTATGTATAGAAAACACATCTTGTCTTCCTTTAAAGAAGGTTATTTTTGTCTTTTCCTGAAATATGAGCATATAGATTTCAGGTAAAATATTATGATCAAGGGAATATAAAGATGCCATTGCAAACTGGGTATTTTTATATACAATGAAAAAGTTTTTTCTACGTATATTTTGATCTCTATTTCTGTTGTTTGCGCATGAAGATATTTACCTTATTACTGAGAACATGTTGGCAATGATTCTTTGATTTCAACTGCATGTTATTTGCATTTGGCATCATTTTTCAGCTCTTCAAGTTTTTGTATTCTCTATGTTTTGTGTAATGGTTGGTCTTTACCTTTAAATTTGAGTTGACAGATGAAATGATTCTTCATCTTTTTAATATGGTTATTTAGTTTTAACCTGTTGGCAGTGAATTTTCTGTTGGTGAATGGCTGAGGATGAATTTGCCATGCCCTTTTATATATATACACACATACCCACACACATATTTCAAACATGATTATATTGATATTTTTTATATGATTAAAAATATTTATAATTTTTTCATTGCATAATAGTATTAAGGAGTTTCATGTTGTGATCAAGTAAATATAAATAAAAATCTCATAGCTTAAATTTGACATCCATACACATGAAATAATTAATATAATAATATATATTATTAATATTAGTTATAGATGATAGATTTATTAAAAAGATTTTGTTTTAGAACTATTTTATTTTGTTACATTTTACAATGTCATAAAGGCCTAAATATAAATAAAAAGCTAATAACTTAAATTTGAGAATTATTTATATGTCAATGATTAATAATT
Organism: Sequoia sempervirens; assembly: GCA_007258455.2. Taxonomy (NCBI): domain Eukaryota; kingdom Viridiplantae; phylum Streptophyta; class Pinopsida; order Cupressales; family Cupressaceae; genus Sequoia; species Sequoia sempervirens. The sequence continues at coordinate 351 of VDFB02261773.1, read as the reverse complement.
AACAATAAACATAGTATGAATATTGACATACATACATACATACATACATATATATATATATATATATATATATATATATATATATATATAGGCTATAAACATGATAATTTTTAACCTAGTCTAAGTTAGGAGAGATCTCAAATGAGGAACATCATCTTCTACATGAACACACTAAATTAATATGTATAGTCCAAACCTCCAAGCTTAGTAGTCTAGTAGGGACACAAAGTCCACAAACATATTGGCCTAGTGAGGGTTTGGAGTATGAAGTTACTAGCATGAATACCAACAATTTCATTGTAAAGGTTCAAACCTACCACCATAATGAATTAGCAAGGACATAATAGTTAG